>JASANB010002257.1:0-131816 GCA_030248155.1 Sabatieria punctata
CTACTGTTGCATGCGTATACGCATTACGCATATCATTACGCAAAGTACGCATTGCATTTCAGAATGCGTATACGCATACGCATACGCATACGCATTTGAATTTCATTACGCAATATTATTACGCATTCCGTCAGTGGATTGCGTATTTTTGCGTAATGCGTAATGGCCGAGCTAAGCGGCCAAATTTGCCCGGTACGGTACTCCATTGTGCACACAAAAACAACTGCAGTGAAAAAAGCAAGAAAAAACATTTGTCTAGTCTATGACCTACAGTACGTTCAGCTGACGTGGAGTGTTTGCAATCGGTTTGCTCTCGTACTATCGAAACTTATGGTTTAGAACGAATTGAGTGTGGTAAGTCTCTTTGTTTTATTTGTTTTAGCTATTCATGTTTTTTCGAAATGGGTCATTACGCCTCTCGTTTGAAGTCAATTTGACTGAACTATGACCAATTATTTTAATCAGATCTGCATAACATTTTCGAAATCGCATCTTATTTGAAAGTGAACAAAAACTATATGGTAAATTTAAACGCAAAAAATGGGTAGCTAGTAAATAAAATTTCTAGTAAAGTAGTCAAGTAAATAGCTAGTAAATAAAATTTCTGACAGTTACAAGCAAGTTAATAGTTAATTAGAAAATATATTAACTGGGAAATAGTAGTATGTACGTACTGTATCTATTGTAGTATCATCAATTGTTTAATTAGCTCCCATATTAGGGGGGTAAGTACCAAAACATGATGTTTTTTATTTAGCTCAACCATGTCAAGTTCAGACGTGGAGGAACAAGAACAACCGGAGGCCGTTGAAATTCCCCATGACACGCCTGAGCCAGTAGCAGAAGTCATCGTTCCGGCGGTTCCAGCCAAAAAGGCCCGCCAAGGAGGTCGAATAGCCGGTGCTGGAAAGAGTTCTGTGTGGGATTATTTTACCAAGGATGTCTCAGGTTGGTATTATTAGAGATCTGCTAGAGTTAAAGCATAGTATACAGCACTGTTTAGGCTCCGGCTGTGTATGCGATAGCTGTTTACAGAAGTTTGGACATGTAAATCCCAGCAATTTGGCCAGACACCTCGGTTGTAGTCACCCAAAACTGCACACTGAGTTTACAGAGAAGACGGAGGCGAAGCAGAGCAGTGCCAAAAAGCGCGGTTTAGTGAAGAGTGGCGGCGGCGGCGTGCAGACAACACTGCCTTTTGTTGCTGCATCATCCGCTCTTGGAAAGAAGAAGTACAAAGCCAATGACTCAAGGCAGCTCAAAAGAACTGCTGCAGCGGCTCAGTTATTCGCTGCTAATTCGATCCCCTATCGCATAATCGAGTCCCAACAATTCCGACAGTTCTGCGATCTTCTGGACCCGCAATTTGAGGTTCCCTCCCGTGGGCAGCTTAATCGAAAGATTGGAGAAATTTGCCAGAGAATGAAAAGGAAAATTATTGTCCGACTTAAAGAAGTGAAACGTGTAAGTAACCTATTAGAATAATTTGATCTCCATTCCATTCTAAATACCGTACCAAATTTTCAAATTTTCTGTCAATTTTGACTGACCAATTTTTAGTGAGTCAGACAGAAGTAGACAGACCAGAACCCTTGATCTAAGTAGTTTGGTACTTCTGTAATTTACCTGCGCTTGTTTTTCCAGGTCTCAATCTCAACTGATGTTTGGACTAAGCGTGGGATGACTGAAGCCTACCTTGGAGTTATGGCTCACTTTTTCGATCCACAGAGTCATCAAGTACAGCGTATCCTTCTTGCAGTCAAGATGCTGCAAGGTAGTCACACAGGTGCTATGATCAAAGAAAACGTTGATCGAGTTTTGGATGAGTATGAACTGCCTCCCGAGAAAGTGTGGCACTTCGTCACAGATTCTGGTTCAAACGTCATTTCTGCCTTCAAGCACGTTGTGGAGGTCGTTGAACACATGCGAGAAGACTCTGAACAACGACTTGATGCCGCAGAGCAAGACGCTAATTTGGAGGCAGAATTCGATGAGTCTGATGATGATGACTTTGACGCAACTGAATTAGACCACAACGCAGCGTTTGGGCGTGAGAAGCGACTCAGCTGCATCGCCCACAAACTGGTCACTGTTCTCAAGAAGCATGTTGATTCCGATCTTGCTTTAAAGCCATTCTTTGATGCAGTGAGAAGGCTCATTCGAGCAGTGCGAATATCTCAGCGCTGCAATGAAATTTTGCGACAGTCTACTGGAGGCAAGGGTCTTATCTCCCCTGCAACAACGCGATGGCTCTACATGTACCTTGTGCTTGACCGAATGCTACTACTGAAAGACGAAATTAGCTCACTCATTGAAGAACGACCAGACCAGCTGGGTGACCTAGAACTGACTCGAGTGCAGTGGCGCCAAGCGGCAGCTCTCAAGGAGCTTCTGCAAAAATTCTCATTGCACACTACAACACTTGAGGTAAATTTTGAAAGCACTGTTTAAAAACCAAATTTCAATAATTTCTAGGGTGAGCTCTACAGTACGAGTAGTAAAGTCATCCCCGCCATCTTCGATCTAATCGAGCACTGCAGCAATCAGGACAGGGTTGTATAATTAACAGTTAAAAATTCAGACCTGTTATTAACAGTGTTAATAACGTTAATAACAGTGTTATTAACATAAAAACCTGTTAAAAATTAAAAAACGCCTGAATTTGCTCCAGCAGCATGGCAAAAGCCTAGTAAACACTATTTCATGGCCATAAGGTAATCATTTAAAAGGGTATTGCAGTTTTATATAGAAACATAACAGTGCAACAGCATTATGAAAACAGTAAATCATTCACTGGTCTGTAACCGACTGAAAAGACCAGATTCCGAATCACTCTCATGGGTCGGGTAGAGGGGTCCCTCAACCTGTCTCGCGGGGGGGGTGAGGGGGTTGGCCTTTCCAGCAGGGAATAACCGCCCCCCAAACCCCCTAATACATGTACGTATGGTTGAAACCGTCTTGTTGCTGTTAGAAGAGGATTTCCAGTTGCTGGACATTCTCGTGTCTGAGCTTTCCTGTCTGCAGAGTCACTCGTTCACCCGAATTCTTGACTACATTTTTCAACTGCATGTGCAAAAACCTGGTCAAGAAGTTCACTATTTCTCTATTTCTGGCATTAAGCCCAGTGCGCAAGCCAAGATAACAAAGTTTGGACGTAGTCGCTGACTGTAAGGAAAGATGCCTTTAAAATGGTCCTGGTTTTATAGTACAGTGTCTGAGCTATTATTTATGGTATTTCTGTGGTGATATAAAGTATGTTCCCTAAAAATATACTGGGTGTTGCTCGACAATTGCTTCGTTATTGAGACCCTGCCCTATTGTATTGGCAGTTTGCTGTGCAATCACTCCAATTAGCGCACTCATCTGGATTACTACAGCCCGTTTCTATAAGTTCAATGAATAAATAGATTTTAGCGAATAACTTCTTACAGATGCGTCGGAGGGTTTTGGGCTTCATGACCAAAGTTGTAGAGGGGCTTGAGCTCTGGTTGAATTTGCATTCTAATCTGCGCAACGTTGCTTGGTAATCCTAATTTGCGTGATGGAAAAAAATGAACTTTTTATATGGTCCCTATGGAAGTGATTTGAGCACGGAATTGGATTCCTCACACGGTGGCGATTCTAAAGATGTATTTATATTGATTGTAGGTCGAACGGTTCCAAAGATACGGCCTTTTGAAAGTAGGCCTACTGTGGAAACGGGCGTGGGGGTCGATTCGTGTCCAGTAGTTTTTAGTCGTCCATGTGTTTACTATACTAAGTTTGTAGTCACACTGTTGAAGGTCTCAATAACTAGCAGAAGTACGGTAAATAATCATTCTATGAAGCGCTGGATGCATCCCGAGTTGCGGGAAGCTTAAAATAATTTTTTACACTAATTCGAATTATTTACAAGCCTCATGTTAATAACGTGTTATTAACGTGTTAATAACACGTGTTAATAACGTGTTTTTAACAGCTACCCAACCCTGAATCAGGATATGCCTGTCGCCATTCTGTTGGTGGCTGATAATTTACGAACCGGTTTGGAGGAGAAGTTTCGCTATGTCCTGGATCCCTCAGACAAAGCCTTTCAGCCCATTTATGCTGTGGCGACGCTGCTCAACCCTGCCTTTGGCCACTCTCTGGATCCTAACCTAGCCAAAGCAGCTAAAAAGGAGATTGTTCGTTTGCTGCTGAAAGACTCTGATGAATCTTCTTCTCTTACCACCACAACCAGTTTCATTACGTCTGAAAGCCAGCAGGATGAGCCCCGCTCTGAGAGACGGTTTGGCGGCTTTTTTAAGCGAGCAGCTACAGTCGCGCGGCCGGTTGAAACTTCGAATACAGTTGGGCTGATGAAAAAGTCAATCGAAACGAAGCTAGAGCAGTATCTTGACGAAATCCAACAGTTTCTGCCCGATCCCGAACAAGCTCCTAGTGCAGTCGATTTCTGGAACGCCAAACTTCCTACAACTAGTGGAGACCTGGCTGAGTTGGCACTGGACGTGCTTGCCGTGCCGGCCACATCCGCTGGAACAGAGCGTGTGTTTTCCCACTGTGGCATCGCCACCTCAGGTCGACGGCAGAGACTGTCAGCTCAAAATCTTGAAAACGAAGTTATGATCCGTCTGAATAGTAATTTTATGAACGAGTAGTTTGTTACAGCAATGTGCAATCGTTATTCTGGTCGAAGTACGTATTGTCAAGAATCTTGGTATTGTTGAACCTGTCTGAAGGCATACTCTAACTTGCAATGAACTCGGAGCATTTTTGGCCCCAGCTGCACAGTACAGCCGATAGTGCAAATTACGCATTACGCATACGCATTACGCAAAATACGCATTGGTTTTTGGAATGCGTATACGCAAACTCATACGCATTTGTAATCAGAATGCGTATACGCATACGCATACGCATACGCATTTGAAAAATCCGGTATTAAACAACAGTACCGGGTACTATAAATGGAGACAGATTTTTATTCTGAAATGAGCTGGTATAAACACAAAATGTGCGAAAAACACAGTATTTTTGGTGGTGAACCTTGTTTGTATGAAGAAAAACAGTAGATAATGCAATCATACGAGGTTCTGATGCATGCACATAACCTATTTTTTACATCAAATCGGTAATTTGAGCAAATAACTTCACATACTATTGTTAGTTTCTTATAGAGCAGATTTCATAGGTGCCATATATAGTACCCGGGTACTATAAATGGATTCAATTTTATTTTCACAAAACCCTAAGTGCCATATATAGTACCCGGGTACTATAAACAGCACTATACGGTAGTCAACAGTTGATTGGTAGCAAGCAGAGAAGAGAAGAGTGGCACTTCCAAACATTCATTCAACTGACGTGAAGTCACTTTGAAAAGTGTATGAGAAAAGAAACCGCTCTCCTAACCGCATTTTTAAAACAAAATAATTTTGACATTAGCGGCCCCAGCGTGGTGAAAACGTGCGAAGAAATTCAGTCACGTGGCGCGGCTCTAAATGGGCCCCTGTTGCAGGCCCCTAGTGTAAGCCATAAAATGCTTCCAACAACCATCTTACCATCAGATGTCTCCGTGGCGCAATCGGTTAGCGCGTTCGGCTGTTAACCGAAAGGTTGGTGGTTCAAGCCCACCCGTGGACGATATCTTTTTGGCTCGGCTCGGCCCCCTGAAAAACGGAAATAAAATTACGTTCGTTTTTTGACAACGTCTTTTTAAAAGCTTCGGAATTGAATAAAAAAATTCAGTCTTATTTTAGCGGCGTTGGGGAAGAAGCACATCCACTGTCACCAATGCGCAGGTGAAGGTTGCAGCAGGGCCCCGCGAGACGAAGGCGGTTGGTGCTTGGGTGAAGTGTGCATAAAAGTGAAGCATTTCTACAGATCTCTTGACAGAAACTTCAGCTGTCTCGACACCTCTTGTAAGCATCCAAACTACATATTTTCAATTTCACCTTTACATACCATAGTTGTTGAGTTTTGTTCAGATTTCTCTTTGTACGACTGTGCATCCAGGGCAATGGTCAAGTTTCTACACAGACTAGGTAGAGTCGGTCAAGAAGACGCCAACTTCTGCGATTCGAACGCCAAAATCGAACCAGCTGGACACGGCCGGTTCTTGCCGCGGTTACGTCAACATTATTCCAGCACGTTCTGTGTGTGCGCTTCAGAACATTGCAATCTTTCTGTCAGAATTAAGCCAGCCTACTCATTTGTTTTGGTTTCTGCTCTAGTAGCGAAGACCGTGGCACTTTCTGAAAAATTGCAATGAGCTATATTTTGTCACTGCATTTCTCAGGTTTGGCCAATAGTTTTAGTTGAGGTTTGTCTGGCTAGGGAAGGGAATCTATCGGAACCCCTATTCGTTTAAAATGTTTATGGCTTTCGACGCGAATTTATTGGCAAAAATGATTGGCGGTGGCGGAAAAAAGCGATTTTCTCAAAAACTTTCTTCAAGACCCCAAACTTTTTTTATATCAATCGATAGCAAATTACAAGTGCTACAAGATGCGAACGTCAAATCAAAGGTTCCACGCAGTTTTGTATGTGTTTTTTGGGAAAAACGAATTTTCGGCAAAATCAAGTTTTTATAGAAGAGTCAAATCGACAAGCGGACTCTAGATTCTTATTCTACGTGCAATTGCGAGTTCGCTGATATATGCATGTTTGGGGATTTTCAAATTAGTTTTCGGGAAAAACGCGTTTTTCGGAAGGGTGTGCGAGTCAAAAAATTGTCTGCGATCCGTTTTACTATGGAAAATTGCCCAACATTTTTCAAATTTGACCCAAACGGTATAAACGGCCTGAAAACCGGCTCATATTCACGAGCCAAACTTAATTTTGGTCCATAGAATCCATTTTTGCAGTCCGTTTGGCGCTATGTAGTCGCGTTTTCCAGTTATTTTCATTTTAATTGTTTTTTGCAAAATTTTGTCTGACTGGAGCAGCTACTGTGAGTCTATTCAGATGTTGCTCAAAATGTAACTCCTGGGGTAATTTTAGATGGTGAATTCATTTCTGTCACCTAGAACTCCGTCAGGTTACTGCAAACCTAACTTTCGAGCACCCCCTATTTGGTTTGATATTTTAGCAATCTGTCTTTGACATCTTTGCTTGTTAAAAGAACACTGGTTAATGCTTACGCCATCAAGTGAATCCAGCCTCATGTCTAACGTTATAGAGAAGCAAGTTGTTGCCCAAGGTATACCTAATCTGCGCAAGTTTCGCTCTGAATACTAATTTGCGCAACAGCTAAAATCAGCTTCCTTCATAACTGGGATGATAAGATAAGCACATAAATCGACTCTAGAGTATTCAATGACTCTAATAATACTTTGGTTACTGTTCTAGCTGAAAAGGTTGCAGTGTTATGACCGATTAAAGTTGACTGAAATTGCCAAAAATGGCCCATTTGACCATCAACTTTGACCGGCCATAACACTGCAACCTGTTTAGCTAGAACAGTAACCAAAGTATTATTAGAGTCATTGAAGACTCTAGAGTCGATTTATGTGCTTATCCTATCATCCCAGTTATGAAGGAAGCTGATTTTAGCGGTTGCGCAAATTAGTATTCAGAGCGAAACTTGCGCAGATTAGGATATACCTTGGGCAAGAACTTGCTTCTCTATAACGTTGGACATGAGGCTGGAGTCACTTGATGGCGTAAGCATCAATAAGTGTTCTTTTAACAAGCAAAGATGTCAAAGACAGATTGCTAAAATATCAAACCAAATAGGGGGTACTCGAAAGTTAGGTTTGCAGTAACCTGACAGAGTTCTAGGTGACAGAAATGAATTCACCATCTAAAATTACCCCAGGAGTTACATTTTGAGCAACATCTGAATAGACTCACAGTAGCTGCTCCAGTCAGACAAAATTTTGCAAAAAACAATTAAAATGAAAATAACTGGAAAACGCGACTACATAGCGCCAAACGGACTGCAAAAATGGATTCTATGGACCAAAATTAAGTTTGACTCGTGAATATGAGCCGGTTTTCAGGCCGTTTATACCGTTTGGGTCAAATTTGAAAAATGTTGGGCAATTTTCCATAGTAAAATGGATCGCAGACAATTTTTTTGACTCGCACACCCTTCCGAAAAACGCGTTTTTCCCGAAAACTAATTTGAAAATCCCCAAACATGTATATATCAGCGAACTCGCAATTGCACGTAGAATAAGAATCTGGAGTCCGCTTGTTGATTTGACTCTTCTATAAAAACTTGATTTTGCCGAAAATTGGTTTTTCCCGAAAAACACACACAAAACTGCATGGAACCTTTGATTTGACGTTCGCATCTTGTAGCACTTGTAATTTGCTATCGATGGATATAAAAAAAAGTTTGGGGTCTTGAAGAAAGTTTTTGAGAAAATCGCTTTTTTCCGCCACCGCCAATCATTTTTGCATGGACTTTAGATACGGTAGTATGGCAATTTACGGTCCGACAGTGATGAAAGTAAAGGCTAACTGACGCCATGGCACTGCCGTCTGCTGAATCATACAAGACCACTTGCCCCTTAGTAGGGCGGTTGATCTGTTTAAACTTAAGCCTAACCATAGGTCTAAAGCTAAAACTAGAGCATATACGTACTAATGCTGGTATTAATGCCATTAAATCCTGGTTCTAAACCTGAGCCTAAAACTAATCGGAAGCGTAAATCCAAATTGGTAATTGCGCTGTGGGGTGGTACTATCCGAGTACGAAACTTTCGGCAACTTTTGCAAGCGTCGTGAATTTGTGTAATTTACGGTACGGTCTTACGGTAGTCAATTGATTTTCAGGAAAACTTCCATAATTACCGGGCTATCAATAGATTCCAATGGTACGTACAGTACAGTACGTTTTATGCCTTTTAGTGATAGCTAATCAAAGAACTGCCTGAAATTTGGTTCATTCATTCAGACTGCACAAGGGAGCTGTACTACCAGTAGGTATGTACGACAAAAACTGTGTTTTTTATGTTTATGCATTATGTTAAATGTACACCAGATGTACATAAGTCATGTTTATCTCATGCTAATTATTTTGCATATCGTTAGTGTAGAAGATAAAAATACATAATTTTATAATTGCTCATTGAAGCAGAAATCGTTCTACTGCTGCGTTGAACCAATTTGAATATTGAATATGAATGTCGTGTTTTCCTTGCTGTCGAAGCACCAGTCTAAAAAAATAAATCGCTTTTTTTGTCTGCATCTGCATGGTAAACAGGTATTTGCGATGCTTTTTTAGTTTTAAAAAATCTAGTAGGTACTACAGTACCGATGTCGTGGCAAAGAAAAGTAAAAATTCTCACAGCACCTAGCATTAGGGATGCGTTTTGCATTTTTCACAGCTTGTTCTAGCCCGCCTCCCAGCCAATCCTGGTCGCCGTAAAGCACTAAAGTCGGTTGCGATATTTCTGGCAGAACCTCCACGCACAAGTTGCCTGCATTTTCACTCCAAACTCTGCATAGTAAACCGTTGTATGCTGATTACTGTAAATAAACTACAGTAGTACCGTACCTCTGGCAGAGGTCTGTGTAATCGTTCCAAAGCTTCTGCAGATTATCGCGGCCGTATACCTTGCAGAATTCAGTTGCTTTCTGTTTGGGCCAAGTTGAAACGTTTCTAGTAGCTAAAATTGCAGATTTTAGCTATAAGAAAGGTACTTTAGTATTTTTCTACCTTCGAACGTATCGGCGTAAGCTTTATCAATTTCGCACGGTGTGCCCCAAAATACTAACTTGCGCACGTTTGACGGGAACAACTTTGCGGCGTAAATTGCCATCCTACCGCCTTCGCTCCATCCTAGTGCAGAATAGGGTATAAGCCCGAGTTTCTGAAAATTACACCAATCCAATCTGCATGTCTACATTTATGAAATTTTAAAATTCCCAGTCATAATGTCAGATTTTTTTGGGTGATATTTTCGGCTTACACTAAAAGGTCTACTTAAAATATACATAGGTCTTCTGGATTTTGGAGAAAAAGTACAGAATACAGATTGAAAATTTCAGAACAGGCAAGCAGGTTAGTCTGACTGCCCCACGCGACATACATAGGCCAGACCCCGATCGGGCACCCCCCGGATAGGATTTTTCCGACCACCCCCTATTTTTCTAGCACGTAATTGAAGCGTTCAGACGAAGAAATGCCTCAGTCCATAAATAGATGAAACGAGAAAAACGCGTTCAAAGTTTTCGGCCAGCCTGAAATAAATAGTGCAAACTGCTATGGCCTAAAGTGTATTATGCCAAAAGAGGCCCATACCAGTGCTACTCTGCACCTGAGTTTGGGCCACCACATCTTTCCTGATTTGCATATTTTTTAAAATTTGTGATAGTGGACTTAGGCTGTTTTAAGGTCTAAACCATAAAACAGCCTAAGTCCATATTCACAAATTTAAAAAAGATCAGTAAGAGTAAGAGAGCAGTATAACTACTAGGCTTGATTGCCTTCCAGAACTCCTGGTAGTGGACTAGCAGTCTTGCCATCAATTTGCAGCTTAAAAATTGAGCTACAAATTATCTGAAATGTTAAATTATCGTTGATAGATTCCATAATAAGGAGCCAAAAGGTGGCCCAAGGCAGGTCCATTTTAGTCTTCAAAAGCGGCATTCGATCAAAGTTTCTTGAACTAGTCTATCAGTACTCTAAGGATTTTTAAGTCTAAATAATGATTATTGAATGAGAAATTTGATTTCAAAATTTCATCAACCTTAGTAAATGATGGAACATTTGTGATTTTCAGCCGTAAGCTAATTTGCTCCAGAACCTGTAGGCGTACGCTGGCGTTCTTGCCACTATTTTGTAGCTGAAGGATAGAGCAACAATAATCTTAAATATAGCGCATAGATTTTAGGGGTTACAGATAAGCTATTGGGGTCGAAAGGGGGTCAAAAAATTTTTTTCTTCAAAAACACAATTCGACCGATGCTTCTTAAAGTAATCAAAAAGTACTCTTAAACCCCCGATTTTTAAGTCTAAATTCTGATTACTAAGCCAGAACATCAAATTCGAAATTTTGATCCAATAGTTAAGCAGCCCGATTATTGTATCTTCGAATTGAAGCATCAAATCTGGGATTCCTTTTCACGGGGTTGAGAACTCGGCTATACTACGTAATAATGTATCAACTTTCAGCTGTCCGGGTCGTTTTTTTTAATTTTGAGTGTGAATATTGAGGCTCTTGACTTGGACTTAGGCTTTTCTTCAACTGAATTTCGAGCACTGCTAAAAAAATCCGTTGGTGTAACTTATGACATAGAATGTTTTCAGATGAAATAATTTGTATTGAACATGTCCATAGTTAGGGGATTGTGCTGCCGAGTAGAACTCAATTTTTTCAAAAAGTGGACTGAGGCATTTCTTCGTCTGAACGCTTCAATTATTTTCAGCAGTTTTTTGCAATGTTCAGAATTTCAGACACTAAAAATTGCCTACAAAACAGTACTTTTTACTAAGATTCCGACGATATATTGATATCGATATCGAAAAGTCGATATATCGACCCTTTTTCCAATATCGATATCGATTTCGCGATATTTCGCAGCGCATTTTTCGAAAGTAGGAAAAACAACAATACTATCACAAAGTTTATTTCTCTGGACCTGTTGTTTGCAGGCAAAAGACTTTCTTGTCCGCAGTCTAACCTACCTCCATTAATTTGTTTCCAAAAATGCCATCCGTTTTGTTGACATTCGGTTCGAACACTCTTTCAGGCGGTCGAGATTTTCCATGACCGGGCGGTTCCACTGCGATTAAGGTAAAATCTTTGCGATTAAACCTTTCAAACGTCAGTTTGAAGTCACTTTCCCAAGTGCCTACAATTTCGGGGTTCAGTGCTTTTCAAAAAGATCATTATCAGTTACCCAAAGCGCCTGGAAAGAAGAGCAAATTATGGCTTCCATTGCCCACTCTGGCATAGTTGATCGGTCTTCCCTCTATTTCTTCTTGGCACTCAGTTATTTTGGCACTTTGCTCAGACATTTATTTGCTGGACTGGAGAAGAAATCGCACTCGCCTTTACGATAGACGCTACACTACTGGTTTTACGCCAAACACCAGTTTTTATAAGTTGCTGTACACGTCGCTAGGTCAGTCCTCGATTACTATCAAGTGCATGTACCTTCCCCTAAGAGAGTGACTATGTAGGTGTGCATAATATACGCATTACTGTTATTTTACTATAGTATAGTAAAACAAACATTAGTAATAAGGGGCATTTTACTAGTAAAATAATAGTAAAAAGTAAAATTAAGAGCCAATGTTAAAGTAAACATAAAATAATATGACCAAAGGCCGTCAATAGTAAAATGGAAATTTTACTACCATTTTACTAGTTTTTCGTGAATTCCAGCCAAAACCTTAATCAATTTTGCAATAAAAGATGTGAGGAGGGTCCAGTTTTGTCACTCAAATTTCACATATTAATCATAATCAAATTTAGCAAATATTTGGACCAACCAACAACACCAACAATCACAATACCTGAACAATACAATAGACGATATGAATTGTAAACAGTGCCATTTGCAGAAAACTGATACAGTGGAGCACATGCTCTATTATTGCGTGGTAGCTAAAAAAGCATGGAGAATGTTAGAATCACTTATTCTTGAAATTGAACACCAGGAGGTAACATTTGATCTAATCTCAGCACTATTTGGACAAATTCATGACCTGTTTGTAAATGCAACAGTTTTGAATCTGTTAGGCATTTATACGAAAGGGTTTATATACAGTTTAGCTCGACGGGAAGTTAAAGATTTTTCCGACATGACCTTTAGGCATTTTATAAAGGCAAGCTTGAAAACTGCACATTTGGCCAGCATAATGTTGAAGAAGGAAGATGCCTTTACCGCAATTTGGGACAAATACTTGCGTTTCTTTCAGATTCAGCATTGAGTAGGGAAACATAACACCGTTCTCTTAAAAGTTTCAAGTATTGAGATAAACTGCTCTATACAACATTTTGTGCAACAAGGATCCGAGCCCAGCTGCTGTGTGTACTAACCCATATGTGTTTCACTAACCCATTTCAGAAATAAAACTTTGTTCGTAAAAAAAAAACAATCACAATACCTTGGCATCATTCATTCAAAATTCCACGTTATGGCTAGTAAAATCCTAGTAAAATTAGTAGAATTACAGTCATGTCTCGTTAATCCGGATTTTCGCCTTCCGGACAAGATTAGGCCAGGTCCCAATTTTCCCCCATGTTTATGACTCGTTAATCCGGACAGAAGATTTGGGGTCCCAACTTCGAAATTTGTATGGTAAAGTGATTCGTTAATCCGGATTTGGTTAATTTTGGACAAAATCCATGCGCAATTTTTAAATTCAGGTGTGAATTTTCAATTAAATAATGCTTTTCGTTGAGTCAGAACGTGATTATTTTTGCCTTTTCAGGAGCCATAATCAGCTGAAATAAGTTTTTGGGTTTTATTTAGGAGGTACAGCTGCAGAATCTGATATGCAACTAACAAAAAGCTGTCATTTAGGCCTTTGACCCGAAAAACGGTGTTTTAGCCTTGATTCGTTAATCCGGAAATTCGCTAATCCGGACAAAATTGGCCGGTCCCAACATGTCCGGATATAACGAGACATGACTGTATTAGGAAAACAAAAATTAGTAAAAGCTGATCTGCCTGGTAGTAAAATAAAAATAAAAATTAAATTGACAGGCTGAATTTGTACTAAATTTAGTAAATAGTAAAATAAAAATCCACTAGTAAAATAACAGAGGGGTCAGCCCCGATCGACTTGAGCCAACGCCAAACCAATTTAATTTTTGGAGTAATTTTTTGCGACTTTTTAGAATTTTAGACGCAGCGTGAAATTGCCTGTAAAACAGCGCTTTTAGCTGTACGTATTTGAGAACCCCAATTAGCGCTCTTTACGATTTACAGCTAAAAAATGCGATTTGTTGCCGTTTTTAGTAGTATACAGTAGCCTGAAGGCAGATTTTTACTTCCGCCACCCGCGTGGCACTCAGTGTTGTTCCCAGTAAATTTACTGAGTAAAAGTTACTCGGTACTTAGTTGTTTTGAATTAAAGTAAGTACTTTTACTTACCGGTAAAAATTTTTCTTAATTTTACTTACTGAATACCGAGTTTCAATTTTGAATTACTCAATTAGAAAAAAAATTCGGTAAAACTCGGTACTCGGTAATTTACTGAGTTGTTTACTGAGTAAAAGCTTCTGCAATAGGTAGCTCGCAGCACCTGTGCAAGATAATATACGTTTTTTCTTAACTAATAGATTGCGAACGACGAAAACGCACAATTTTTGCCATTTTTTGCATTCTTCACTGCTTCTTGCATAACATAAGCTTTCTTTGCGCGGCAGAATCGCAAACAGTATCAGACGCGAAGACGCTAAATACTACTACTATATTATTAGTTATATACTATATACCATTAGCTATATTTTGATTGACGTTTTTTGCATCAGTCTGATGGCCTGAACTGTCAGGAAATGGCGAAAATTAGAACAAATCTTCACATACATATTGTACCAATTTGGCCAAGCTTTTTATCTAAAGCCACATCCTCTAGTCACTACTGTGTGCATATTTTAAGGCTTTCCATGCCTGCCAATTAGCACAATAAATAATGTGAAATAACACAAAACATGATTAAAATTCTAAAAAGTCGAGCTCTTAAAGTCATCAATCAGCACTGAAAATGGATTCTAGTAGCTAAAACCTATATCAGGTAAACATTTTAGATAAATTGTATATATCTGAATCCTGAAGGTTTTACCGAGTTTACTGAATTGTTTACTGAGTACTTACCGGGTTTTCTTTGAAAAACCCAGTACTTACTCGTACTTACTGAATTTCAAAAAATCTGGATTTACTTACTGAATACTTACCGAGTTTTAGAAATTTGAGCTAGGCACAACACTGGTGGCACTAGCACTTTACATTTGTATAAAATCGTTTCCACCTCTCAATTTGGTGTTTGTCACACCTATATAAACGCAAAGATGCAGAAGAAACTATAATTTCTACGTATTACATAAGATATGAATACTAAAATAGATATTGATTAATGTAATTTGCTGTGCGAACCCGCCGTCAGGCATGTTTACTCTCACGCAAGACAAACGGTTTGGCATTGAATTGCGGGCTCTATTTAGCACCAGCATTCCCTCTCTCTCTCTCTCTCTCTTCTTACTGGACTACATTGCGGTCGGAACTCGTTGTATCCGTTGTTTCAGCTATGAAACATTATTCCTATAAATAAAGATTTCATTCTTTTTCTGTTGCAAACTTAATACTATTATCTCGCTTGTTTTTTGTTTTCTTAGGTTACTTGTTAGTGTATTACCTTATTCGAAACTCAGACTGGGTGAAAAAAGTTTCTAGGTTTTACCGTTTGGCAAATTTTCGGTGACAAAGCAAATAGGCTAGGCACCATGAACGCTTGAGAAAAAAAGCGAAAAGTGTTTGGCCTCAATTTTAATGGTGCACGTACAATGCATTTTTCTTGACGTACAGCACATTCGTACATACTCGATTATTATGGCAAAGGATGCGTTGTTAACCATTAAAGTCGGTGCTTACCGTATAGTGCTGTTTATAGTACCCGGGTACTACAGTCCCGCTCTCAAACAGCTCGACCAACAGCCAATATTGGCCAATATTGGCAAATATCGCCAACGAAGCCAACAGGCGCGCTGGGTCACCAACAGGACCCACAAATGACCAACACCAACAACAAAACGACAACACCTCCGCCAACAGATTTCTTAGGTAAACCGGCGGTCGGTCAGTGCTTAGAAAGCAGTGCGCGCAATTTTATTAGGTGAACCGGCCGCCGGTCAGTGCTTAGAAAGCAGTGCGCGCAATTTTATTAGGTAAACTGGCCGCCGGTCAGTGCTTAGAAAGCAGTGCGCGCAATTTTATTAGGTAAACCGGCCGCCGGTCAGTGCTTAGAAAGCAGTGCGCGCAATTTTATTAGGTAAACCGGCCGCCGGTCAGTGCTTAGAAAGCAGTGCGCGCAATTTTATTAGGTAAACCGGCCGCCGGTCAGTGCTTAGAAAGCAGTGCGCGCAAATTTATTAGGTAAACCGGCCGCCGGTCAGTGCTTTGAATGCAATGCAATCAATTGCGTGCTCTCAACGCGAATCACATTTGTGACAGAGCCTAAAGAGTAGGGACCAATAAGACCAAGTAGCGGCCAACGGTCAGATCGGCCTACACACCAACAGCAATTAACGCCCAGCCGGCACCCCATAAACAGGGCCAACAATTGCGTGCAAAGAATGCCTGGTTGTTGGCCCAATTCTCGTCCAATTCTAGCAGTTGGTCGAGCTGTTTGAGAGCGGGACTGTATATATGGCACTTAGGGTTTTGGGAAAATAAAATTGAATCCATTTATAGTACCCGGGTACTATATATGGCACCTACGAAATCTGCTCTATAAGAAACTAACAATTGTATGTGAAGTTGTTTGCTCAAATTACCGATTTTATGTAAAAAATAGGTAATGTACATACATCAGAACCTCTATGATTGCATTATCTACTGTTTTTCTTCATATAAACAAGGTTTACCACCAAAAATACTGTGTTTTTCGCACGTTTTGTATATATAACAGCTCATTTCAGAATAAAAATCTGTCTCCATTTATAGTACCCCGGGGTGCCGTTTATAGTACCCCGGGTACTATAAATAGGGGGTACTATAAACAGCACTATACGGTATGTAGCGCCACTGTTCATAAATATGACATCACTTTTGCCAGAAATCTTAGATTTAGTTAGCTTAGCACTGCAGTACTTTCTAATTTTTTAAAGAGTTTCAAAGGTTTAAAATCAGAACGATAAAAAATATTGTCTATTTTAGCAACCGAAGCAAATTTTTTAAAATGCCGAATAAATACCCAACGCTGAATATTGTTGTCAAGATACCGATCCCGCCTTGGTCTGGTATTTTTAGAGCACCTAATACCGATACTGTACCGAATCCTAAAATTGCGTTACTCGAGCGAAATGAAAAATGTTGGATTAAACAAATATTTGCTTGTTGTAAACATATTACGCGAAATAATTTATTTATAGATTGGAAATCAATCAATCAATAATTACTGACTAAACATCGTGTGAATCGGTGACTGAAATCGACTTTTTTATTGCAGCTGCGATCAGCGTTTGATAATTCTAAATTAAGCCGCTTCCGGCAAGCTAAGAGCAGAGTTGAGTTGAGTGGCAAAGATGAGGAAATCGAATTAGGCTAATTTAATAGATGGCAGATTGCCGTAGCTAGGAGGGCAGAGGGATCGATTCCCACGAGAATGCCGTGCTTAGGAAAGCTTGGAGTGGTGTTGACTTTACAAGCACAGACGTGTGTAGTAAGCAATGATTGGTTAGGCTGGCTAGCAAATGCAGTTACATAATTAATAGGCCCTCATCGGGCGTGGTGCGCGCGACTTATATCGACCAGAGCTTGTTATGACTATCTGGCCGGATTATTAGCTGCGCCGCTTGTCTGCTTGTTGAGATGACACAAAACATAACCCAGCCGTACCCTCCCGTCAACCAGGTAACAAACAATCTCTCTCCTATACTACACAAACCGAGGAAAAGCTATAGATTTCATTTCACCGCACTTTTATGATTAGTTTTGGCTTATTCATGCAGGAATTTAACCAAAGAAAATACATATCTACATGTGATGTAACGAACGGGTCATCCCCGAAGGTGGATGTGGGTTGGAGGCTCTACGATAAAATTTCGGAGAGGGGTACAGTACTAAAATAATGGCTGAAAACTTGCTTGATGGCAGTTTCAGGCTAAAGATCGCGCCGATCTCAGTTCAAATACAGCTGAAAATCGCTGTTTTATAGCAATTTCAGCAATTTTCGTGTCTAACATTGTAAGCAGTTGCTTAGTGTAACAGGGGTCTGCTCCCACCCTACTTAGGTCAGACCCCCCCGAGACGATTTTTCCGACCACCCATCCGATTTTCTGGCAAGTAAACGTGCAAAAACATTTTTACTGTAACAATATAATGTCGAAAGGATTTTGGGACATAAACTAGTATTTCAGAAAGCCATGTTAACTTAGTTAATCCAAAGACTTGTAAGTATTTGTGTGTGAAACTGCTCACATTAGTCCAATCGTACGTACAGCAGTACGTACGTATCTTGAGTAAGTACCTTACACTACGTGCACTGTACTATTATCAGTAAGGCCAGTGCTACTGTAGTCAGTGCCTTATTGATGGGCACGTAAATTAATTTCCGTTCCCATCTCTAATGCACTGTACTATTATCAGTAGAGTCAATGCTACTGTAGTCAGTGCCGCACTGTACTATTATCAGTAGAGTCAATGCTACTGTAGTCAGTGCCCGCTTAACACTCACCTAAACAATCTCCTGGTACAAACCTCTGCTACACGTGTGTATATGTAGAAACATTGCGTACAATGATTCCAACATGCTAGTGTAGCTAAAAATTCATGCCCTATATGATTTGAGCATTCAGCAGAGCTGATATCTGAGGCGTTCTTTAATGCAAAAAAGCCTGCGCGTGTGCATTTGAGTAGCGTAGTACGTACTGTACCATTTTCAGCAAGATGTACGTACGTACTGTGCATTTGGCTTGTGATTAGAAAACGTAGGTTGAAAACGGTACTGTGTATGTAATCAGACATGGGCTAGCATTTCGGCTGATGGGGGGGTAGAATTTTCAATTCCTGAGGGGGGGCTGAGTGGGGGGGGGTAGGAGCGCCTGATGGGGGCTGAGGGGGTGGTAAGCCAAAAAGTCCGATTTTTGACGAAAATCAGGGTTTTTTGGCTTATTTTTCATTAAAATAAGTTAAAAGTAGCTATTCTGAGCTTATTTACGCCTATTCCAGGCATATTTTTATCATAATTTCATAATTTTCTATACAAAATTCTTCCCAAAAATTGCTGATGGGGCGTAGCGGCTGGCTGATGGGGGTAGATCAGAGCCTGATGGGGGCCAACCCCCCTCAGCCCCCCCTTTGCCCATGTCTGTATGTACTATCTAACCTACTACCTATCTGTTTGCTTCGGTTGCCAAATTTTATAGTAAGAAAAGTTCAAAACTTTCCGTACCTACCCACCCTCTCAGAAGTTTTCCAAACCATTTGCTTACACCCCACCTCCCCAATCTGAGTTTCGAAGTTTATGGACGGCCCCTTTAGTTAGCCTTTACTTGCATCCCAGTCGGACCGTAAATTGCCATGCTACCGTATCCACTCTTTAAATTCGCATCGAAACCCGTAGACGATTTAAACGAAGAGTGCTGATTCGCTTGGTATACCGCTGGCACGTAAGCTGTCGAGTGTTTTATTGAATTTCGGTAGTGCATTAGAAAGGCATAAAAATCGAGAACCCACTGCAGTTGATTAGCAGCGGGCGACAAAATTCTCCCAATTGAGCGGGCGGAGGCATAATGAGCGTCGATCGGTGGAGAGCCGGGCGCTAGGCAAATCGGCGTTGGCACCTAAATCGATCGAGCGTCCCTTTGCCGGTAAATTGGCGTTTTGTCATAACGGCACACTTTCTTCCCGCCACCAGCAAGCAAAGCTGCATCGATTTTGGACTACCAGCTCGTCATCACTGACAATAGACCGGCATGGAAGCAACGGAGGTCTGAAGGCGGTGTTTGCTCAAATCGGGCGGCCAGCTAATGCGAAAGCCGGAAAGTAAATAAAAGTTGCCAGACTCTGGCTTCTGGCTTCGTTATGGGCCTGCAGCAGCCGGCTAAAAAGCCGGTGCAGATTTTCAGCTCTCTGCCGCCGTTCGAAAATCGATGCCCTGCCCTCCTTGCCCCGGCATAAGTTCATGTTTTTTGGCTAACTCCCCCGCCTGGTTGCGGTCTTCTGGCGTAGAGTAGTGTAGCGTAGCTGATTGGTGTACCGAGCAGAGCTAGGCAATGATCGATTGGCTTATTGTTGGCTTCCAAAGCTGTCTCTATTAGCACGTTTGAGTGGCACCAAGTGTTGCGCTTGTAGGCGAAGGCAGCCTCAATTTTTGCTAGATGCCGCTTTTTTCTAGACCACTCCAGATCTCTCTGACAGACTCTGATCGATTGGAAACACCATTTATGACTTTTTTGCGCTCAGCTGAACTTTCTTCTAGCTCGTTGATGTTAGACGTATGTAAAAAGTCGTTAGTTATTTGTTCGTATCCAAGTCTAATCTGCGCTACCTTAGGTTTTATGCCCCTCCAATCTAATTAGCTTGTTCTTTGCCATGTCACATATAGTTAGTGGTGTATCCAGGATTCTGTTGGAAAGGGGCTGCTAAACGTTGAAGGTGGCTGGTTGGATAGTGAAGAGAAAACTTTAGCGCTCAGAAACGCTTTTAAAAGGCATTCTGAGTACAAATTGACAGTTTTAGTACATATTTTTGTTAGATTTTTTCTTTTTACCTCACCGGAAAGGGTAATACCAACTCTACACCCGCTAAATGGTGTATCCAGGATTTTGCAGAGGGGATGTAAAATTTTTTAAGGTGACCGGTTGGGCCGCTGCTCAACCAGCGTAAGAAAATTTTGTAAAACTAGCCTTCAAAAGTGCGTTTAAAAGGCATTCTGAGCTTAAAATAACAGAAATTACAAGTTGTAGTAGTTTAAAGAGGCCTGGTTGGGCTTCTGACCGACCAGTGCGAGAAAATTTTGGAAATTTGGGCTTCAAAAACGCATTTTTAAAATTTTAAAAGGTGTTCTGAGCACAAAATAGACAGTTTAGTACATAACTTTTAGTTTCCCTTATTGTTGACAGACTTTCTCTTCCTACCTCCACAGCAAAGAGGGGCGTACCCATCCTACACCCCTTGGATACGCCACTGCACCCCCTGAATGACCTACTACGTACAGTACTGTACGCACCTGGTTTATTGTAACCCACCCACACAAACTATCTTTTCGGTAACTGTAGAATTGTGAAATCCTCCTGAGCGGATTTGAGAGAGGGCAGACACAATAGTAGGTACGTTTCTTGCAAATGTCAATGCTTGCGGTTTATGTTCCTCCCACAGGTCTGATTGATTTCATGCAGAACCTAAATTCAATTTCACCTTTTGTTCTCGTTTGTTCTGAGTGAGACAGGAAACTATTTCAGAGTGAACTTATACAAGATATCATGCCGGCAACTTCGGATGCAGCAGACTTACTATCGGCGGCGGCGGCCTCAGAGCCGGTGGGTCCGGTCTGCGATCTGCCCTTCACTTTTGAATGTCGCACAGAGAACTGCTGCGAGAGTTACCACGGCCGCTTCATCATGTTACTGGTTATGGTGTCCATCATCCTCCTCAGCCTTATTGTCTTTATTGCTTGGTTCCTCTTACACTACCGTCCCATCAAAAATAGGTAACCCTTCTTCGGTGTAGACAAATATAACTGTTTTTCAATTTAAGCTTGGGTGTAGACAGAAAAGACTTGAGTTTTTTCCCTACAAAACTATATTGAGCTTGTTAGACTTTCTGCTGTGCGTTAGTTGCAGGGTTCTGGTTTCCTTTAATAGCATTAGCCAACCGGTTATTGTTTGTAGAAGGCTGTCGTATTGTTTGCTCGTGAGAGAGGCGCACTATAAACATTTTACGAGCCTCAGCTGCCACCGCGCTCTATAGTTATTGGCAAGGGCCAGTCAGAAAGCTGACAAGCTCAGCCAGCCGAGTCAAAAAAGCCTGTTAGGGCCGTTTATAACTGTTTCAGCAAAAGGCAGCAGTCCCCAGAGCACAACACCGGTGCGGCCACTCGCATTCGTCTTCAGTCTATGGAGGAGACGAGGCATCTGAGGAAAATGTCCGAGTCCCGCGGTCCCGGCAAGTCATACCGGTACAGTTCGGACGAAGTATGAGACTAAATCGGACACGCAATACCGTAGTTGGCATTGTTGCACATTCCCCCACACGGTATTGCTGAAATCCCTCTTACTTACTATGGAGCAAATCCTGCTGAGCGGTTTTTACTGTACGTAGATTGTTGTGATGATACCTTAGTCTCTTGGAGGTTTTCTGTATTACTATTATCATTTTATACAGGGACTAAATTGACGTTAAACCAAGCAGTCTGCACATTAGGAGCTTTTCTACGTGATCAAAATTGGTATTATTTTGTATAATAATAGTAATAAATCATACATGTACATGCCCCCACCCGACGTAGGCCAGACCCCCCCGGCTGGGGACTCCCAAGACAATTTTCCCGACCCTTCCGATTTTTCAGGCAAGTAATTTTTTGAGTAAATCTTTGCGATTTTTTCACAATTTCAGACACAAAAATTGCCAAAATCACCCTGTAAAAGAGCACTTTTTAGCTGTATTTAAACCAAAATTAGCGACTTTTGACGATTTTTAGCCGAAAAATTGCGATTTTTGAGCGTTTTTCAGTGCCAGACCCCCTAGAATTTGGGCTCAGACCCCGCCGGCGCCAGACCCCCAACCCCCTCCCCCTTCTGCGGATGACCTGCGGTTACATGTATGTAATAAATGCTTTATTATTTTGTGGGTGTTATAGTTTGTCTAGTCGTTTTAGTCTGCGAGCTGTGCTGCACACTTTGGTCAAGTTTCTTGTGCATTCATTAGATTTTATGTGAATAATCGGTAGTAATGTAGTAGGTATAGAATTTTTATTTGATTGCAGATTGATTACCGACTATTGTATATGCACATAAGAATTGATTGAGAGTAAAACAAATTTACGTGGAAACTTTGCGGTTTTTAAACCTTTAAACTTTTAGAAAAAGTAGGTACAAACAGACAAGACTGGTGAACTTTTTGTTAAGATACTATGCTTAGTTCTTGAAATATTTGCCCTCACAATCGAAACAGAGTTTGGCAATGAACAATAGCGATTCCGTTGCAGTTCACAATAAAACAGCTTCCAACTGCTGAGGGCTAACGATGCTTTACCGTGAAGTAAACCGAGCGTGTGTTTCTCCGAAAAAGCCTCCAATAGCCATCAGCAGTAGTAGGAGTCAGTTTTGTTATGAAGTGCAACGAAGTAATAAAGTCCATTTTGTTCATTGCCAAAGTCACTGTTTTGTCTTTGAGAGCGTATATCTCAAAGCAGAGTACATTAATAAAAATTTCAGCAATCTTTTATGAATTTATTTATCTTTCATTTAAAAAGGGATTCATTCAAATCGGATGAGATTAACGGTTGCTACAGAAAAAAATCTGCGGGGTTGTTCTTTGGCAGACCCTGTAGATATAGACAGAGAGACGAGTTCAAAAGAAATCCCTGAGACTCGGCACCAAAGAAGAAGTTCAATATACACGACAAACACGAAAATCACAGGTAAGAATAGAATAAAAAGAGAAGTAACAGGAAGAATCATAATGAATCTACTGTATCTACTAAATCAGAATCCGTTCAGCATATATGCAAATATTTCCTGGGCCCAGCCTGGAGCAATTTCCGATGGCCGTGATGCTCATTCAATTCACTGTTGATAACTGCTTTGCAAGCAAGCAAGCAAACAACAGTTCGATTAACTGAAATTTTAAACACTCAGTTAGTAAAAAAATACCAAAGATTCCAAATGTAGATAAGAACGGATGCGATAGAAAACAGAAGTTTTAAAAAATGAAGGATAAGAATAAAATAAGCAAACAGCCTAAATAGTATGCTAGAAAATACAGGGTGTCTAAAAAAAAATGATCACATTTCTTTTTACTGCCATTTCCGGAAATTTTGAGCAAATAGACACTCGAATTACCCTGGATTTCTGCGTTTACACTCCAAATTTCATCCAATTCCGACAAAAATCACGAAAGATACAGGATAAAGAAATGTGATCATTTTTCGGTGACCGCTTTCACTATTGAAATTACCAAATTTCACTTTTTTTAAATTTCTTGGGAATGAGTCAAGCCTAGTACACCAAACTTTAACACATAAAATTCCCCCAATTTTGGCACCTATGTTCCAAATTTCAGCCTATTTGATCAAAATTTGCGGAAATGGCAGTAAAAAGAAATGTGATCATTTTTTCGGTGACCGCTTTCACTATTGAAATTACCAAATTTCACTTTTTTTTGAAATTTCTCGGGAATGAGTCAAGCCTAGTGCACCAAACTTTAACACATAAAATTCCCCGAATTTTGGCACCTATGTTCCAAATTTCAGCCTATTTGGTCAAAATTTGCGGAAATGGCAGTAAAAAGAAATGTGATCATTTTTTTTGAGACACCCTGTAGAACGTACCTGAAAAATAGCCACGAGCAAAGCGACGCAGCCCAAAACAAGTGTCAATTTGTGAAGCTGTTGGTGAACGGACGAATCTTCTATTTTCGGAGCGCAGCCCTGTTGAACTATGTACATAGAGTTATATATACATACATGTGCAGCGTAGTACAGTCAGGCACTTAACGCCGTTTATGGTACCGACACCATATAAGGTGCCGGTACCATATAGTACCGGTACCAAGGGTAGTGGTACCATATATGGTACCGGCACCTTATATGGTATCGGTACCATAAACGGCGTTAAGTGCCTGACTGTAGTAGAAGCGAAGAAACAAAGTCGTATGCAATTCTTTGCTATTTACCCAAAAAATGAATACTAGTACCGATTAATAGTGTGAAGTTGTTAGCTGAAATTGCGGCCTAGCTGTAAAAAAAGGTCCTTTACAAGTTTTAAGGCCAAAATACCGTAATATTCTAACGGTTTGAATTGCTAACTTCTCGCTTCACAAGAAAGATCGAGAACCCGGGGTATTATAAATGAGTCTGTAGGGTAGGTTTTACAGTACGTACAGTACCTCTGTGTGTATGGTTTGATTGAGAAAACTGAAGTCCACTTCCATCAATGCCTCGCCGCAGCCTGGGAAGTTGCGAAGTTTGCGACAGCAGGAGTCAGGTACGTCGGCTGCAGGTAGATGGACGGCCCTGGTCCAGTCCTCGAAACTCTTCAAGCCACAACAGCCCAGCTGAATAAAGCTGTACTATGTTGTTGCACAACGAAAACCAACATTAATATTCATTCGTATTATTTAAACACATACATCAAACAGATCCGGGCCGACCTGGGGGTAGAGGGTTTTTCCTCAGGTGGGGGGGGTCGAGGGGGGTTTCGCCCAGAGGGGGTCCAAAATTTCAAAAAGCTCCAGAACGCCTGGAAATGCGTTTTTAGCACGTTTTTTTCAGTAGAACGCTAAAAAATCGCTATTTTAAGCTGCCAAATAGTGTTTTAGAGCTAAAACCAAGCAAAAAATGACAAAAAGGGCTTCCAAAAACACCGATTTCTCTTAAATATCAGCACTGGAGACGCTGAATTCGGTTTTCAAAGGCTTTTCAAGCAAATTTTAAGCTAAAATTAATGATATTTGAGCCAGTTTGTTAGTACTGGAGCCACCACTACTTGTATTTTTGGGTCGGGGGGGGGGTTCCGTAACCTGTCTCGGGTGGGGGTGAGGGGGGTTTGGCCTTTCCAGCAGGGGGCTAACCCCCAACCCCCAAGTATGTACATGTTTGTTTAAAAATGTTGCCGGTAAATTTTCTTGCTCCGTGTAGATAAAATGTCGGCGACAAAGAAAATCAAAAGCGTTTTGGCTAAGTTCTTGCCGAGTTTCGTTGCGGTTGCAGATGTTGGTGCGTTCATCCTACAAACACGTCAACAAATAAAACTGTGAGCACCTGTTCCTGTACGGTGTCCCAGAGACGGGTGGCTGTTCGTTGTTCAGTCTCCGAAGTGTTGGCGTGAGGTTTGTAGAGTGGAATGAGGCGTGAAAGCAGTCTTCCCACTATATCGTCGCTCTAAAGCTAATTCCGTTTCATTCTTGTTAATGCTTTATGCCAACACTAACCTTCCTCATGTTCATATGCATACTGTACCTACAGTACCTAGTACTCAAGTACAAATATGTAGCGTTTAGTGCTTTTTGTGCATTTTCTGTATGTGTATTGCACAGAAAAAGCAAGTTTTTGGCCAGATTTTGAGCGAGAAATACAATACTAGAAAACCATATCGCTCATAGTCAACTGTTTTAAAATTGGGATAGCTTTGAAGTTGAGTTACTTAAGAGCCGTTGAAAGGCTTTATGAGGATTTTTAGTCTCTGTCAGTCAATAAAAACAGGCAAATCCTTGAATTCTCTTCTACACGTTATCGAATTTTACTGATCAATACGATACACAAAAATACACATTTCGAGTACTGTTTGTTATGTGTATACACATTAAAAAACAATGCGTATTTTTGTGTATGGTAAATGTGTATTGCATACACAAACAACAGTACTCTGACAGAAGTGAGCAGGTATCAATACAAAAGGTGCCAATATTGCAGTATTTTGTTAGTACACCTACATACTGTTGATTGGGTATACTGAACCCATACCGAAAATTGGGTATTTTTGGGAATACCTACCAAACAAATACTTACCGATTCCAGGTATTTTAATAAATACCCATACCCGGTATACCGATTATTTTGGGTATACCCAGGTATTTTGGGAATCGGTATTTTTTACCCAGTTTAGTGCAATTTTCATCGAAAATTCCCTGCGATCTCATTGTTTTCTTTGTAACTAGACATTTTTGCGGAACAGAAGTTCATTTTATTAGCGATATCCTTCCTAAATGTCGAATTTGAAGAATTTTTGGTCCTCTGACATACCCTCTGTCCCAACAGAGTTTCACTGTAGAAATCACTAGTATAGTTTGGACTGGAGTAACCTCACACTGCTTCTTTTATCAATCAAATCTGTATGTATCTAGGTCTACAGACATTGTACATTGATGTCATTGATGTACAGTATTTCGTTTTGTCATTGTTCGTTAGATCTCCTACTGCATGTACATTGCAGGCCTTAAAACTACGGTACTTATGGAGACATTTCTCTTTATAAGCCAAATCATTTATAGAATCGATTTTCACTTGAGTAAAACCAAAAATAATTTTAGAAAATTGGTAAAAGCTATAAACCCATTGTTTTCTATAAACGTCCTAGCCGCTGACCTGGAAATGGCTAAATCCTTACCCTTGAACCTTGGAAGTTCAGTGTTTCGACTTTGCAAAACATTTTCAGGAAATACCGAAAAAAATCCGGGATACCGGTATTTTTGCGAATACCTACCCATACCGAACCGATTCCTGGTACTGTTGTTTGGGTATGGGATTTTCAGGAATCGGTTCGGTATGGGTAGGTATTTTTCGGCATACCCAGGAATCGGTTCGGTATGGGTAGGTATTCGCAAAAATACCGGTATACCGGTATTTATTCGGTATTTCCTGAAAACGTTTTAGAAAGTCAAAACAGTGAATTTCCTAGGTCCAAGGCAAAAGATTTAGTAATTTCTAAGCTCAGAGGCCAGAAAGCTCAAAAGCAATTTGATTTCCAGTATTGCTGGAATGTTCTGAAATTAATTTTAGTATGAGTAGAATGAAAGTCGCGTGAAATGCAAAAAAGGTAAGTGAAAAAATGTTTTCATTGTACTGTATTTTTAAGGCCTTCTAGAGTACAGTTGTTGTTGTTTTTGTAACCTTTTGTCCTTTTGGACTAGGAGTAGCCAACTGCTATAGAGCAGGAAGAGACACAAGGTCCGGCTGAGCCTCCTTAACAACAACCCTCCCCTTTTGCTGTCGGTGGGTGTAAGACAGCGCCGGTTTTATCCCCATTTATCTACTTGCCACTGCTGACTTTCGACGGCCTGGGTTGGGCTTTGTGTCGACTATTTCCCATCGCCTCGACAGGTTTCGAACCTACAAACACACCGCTTCCACGGGTGCCGGGGCCGCCGTGACACACGGGATAGCGTAAACTACCCATGGCCAAGAAGCGACAAACTACAGTGTATAGACCTAACGAGCAGTGAGTGACAAAGTGCGGGGCTATTTGTGTGAATTTTATTGATTGAAACTACTGTACATTAATGTAGGTCTTAGACATACTGATTTGGTTAATAAGGAGCATTATGAAGTGAAGAGAGGCCAAAACTACCCTAAAACGTTCTAATAGCAAAGCGGGTAGCGTCGAAGCGGAACAAAAATCCTTGAAATTCGATATTTTGGAAGGATATTGCCAGTAGAATGAGCTTCTGCATGTCTGTAAAAGTAACATTGCAAAGAAAACATTGTGATAAATGGGAATTTTCCGTAAAATTACACTAAACTGGACAAAAAATACCGATTCCCAAATACCCGGGTATTCCCAAAATAATCGGTATACCGGGTATGAGTATTTGTTAAAATACCCGGAATCGGTAGGTATTTATTGGGTAGGTATTCGCAAAAATACCCATTTTTCGGTATGGGTTCGGTATACCCAATCAACAGTAATTCCTGGGTATGGCGAAAAATACCTACCCATACCGAACCGATTCCTGAAAATCCCATACCCAAACAGCAGTACAACCTACAGTTGGCAAAATATTGAATTTCATGAATACATAATATTCGTTTTCGGCATTATGAGTATTATGAGTTTTCGGAAGTCGAATAAATATACTTTAAATATGTACAGTGGCGGCCAAAAGTTTGGACGCACCCCAAAATTTTCAGTTTTCTGTTAATAACACTTGTTCTGTTTGCAGTTTGCGGATGAAGTTGCGTGCTAAGTTTGTGCATAGTAGCCCTACATAACCTGAAACCATATGGTGTTCAGTCCCCCTCACGTTGCTGTAGTATGACTCAATTTTCGAGAGACCCCAGAAAAATGGGTGGACAAAAGTTTGGACGCACCTATGATATACGTAGCTTGATTTTTTGCTTTCCAGATGTTTTGTAGGGAACCTAACGGCCGTTAATATGTGTAGCTGCTATTTAGTCTTCTTTTTATTGCAATTTAGCGGCAGTTTGGAGGATGGCTCAGTCCAACCAACTTATTCAACCAAAGAGGGTTCTCGTGCTTGAGCTGAGACAGAGTGGTCGCTCTAACCTCAGATAGCCTGACAAGTCGGGTGTTCCGGAAATAGGTGTTCGTTCTGCCTTAGTTCTCTTCTCTGAAACCGGTTCAAACGTCAATCGGAAACGGACCAGTCGATCGAAATCGCATACAACATGGCAGGAATGGGTCCTTGTGGCAAGATGTCTAGTTGATCGGCTTAAGACTGCTCATAAGGTAACAGAGCAAATAGAGGCTGCGTGTGGTCAAAGCATCTCTGTATGAGCCGCGCACCGAATTCTACTGCGAAAAGGGTTGAGTTGTTGCATCGCAAGGAAAAAAACACCTATCAACTTTTGTGACCGCAAAAACGGTTCCAGTGGGCAAAGGCCCACCTACATTGAACCATTGTAGATTGGTTCCAAGGTTTTCTGGAGGGACGAAAAGAAGTGGAATCGGTGCGGAAGCGATGGCCGGCTATATGTCAAGCCGTTTGTGGCAGAGGAATTCCGATCAGACTGTGCATAGCATTGTAAAGTGGGGAGGCGGTAGCATTATGATGTGGACTTTTATCCCATTGAAAGGCCTAGGGCCCATTTATTGTATCCATAGGATCATGGATAAAACCGTCTACACCAACATGTTGGTAGACATCATGCTGTCATATGTAGAACAGAACCTCGGGCTGAATTGGCTGTTTCAACAGAATAATGACCCCGAGCACACGGCAAGGTCAGTCAGAGAGTGATTCGCTCACTACAAAGTCGCAGTTTTGGACCGGCCTGCTCAGTCACCTGACGTGAATCCAATCGAAAATTTGTGGAGATATGTCCAGAGAGACGTTATCAGTAAAGCACCCCTAGATCTGTCCGATCTGGACACTGCCATCACAGAATTTTGGCTTTGTATTCCCCAGTCTTTGTGTCAGAAACTAATCAACTCTATGCCCAAGCGCTGTCCAGTTGTGGTCAAGTCTTGTGGCTTCCTAACAAAGTGCTAGTCACCTAAATATATGTTTCATTCTTGCTTGTTCTTTATTGTTGCAGGTTGCTCCGTTTTTTTAAAAAATCAGTTCGTGCGTCCAAACTTTTGTCCACCCATTTTTCTGGGGTCCTTCGAAAATTGATTCATACTACAGCAACGTGAGGGGGACTGAACACCATATGGTTTCAGGTTATGCAGGGCTACTATGCACAAACTTAGCACGCAACTTCATCCGCAAACTGCAAACAGGACAGGTGTTATTAAAAGAAAACTGAAAATTTTGGGGGTGCGTCCAAACTTTTGGCCGCCACTGTATATGTATTTTTTCAAAAATATGTACATAAAATACATATTATACATATTTTTCCAAGGCCAGTTTTCAGTTGAAAAACGCTGCTAAAACAGTTGTTTGTGACTGAAACGAGAAAGGGTCTACGTTTGGACCTGATTGGCATGAAATTGATTCAGTATTTCAGTCAAATTAGCAGTTATTTCCACAGTTAAATTCTGTTAAAAATCCTCCATGTACAGTCAGTCATTTTGTGTAAGGAGACCTGTGCAATGAACTTTGTTTTTGAAACCGCAATACCCGATAATTACTGTGGAATACATATCAGGGGAAGCGCGTTTGCGCTTCACGGGGGTTTGTTGGTCATTTTCGGTCTATAAAGATTCTTAGACATCGTGTGGTGGGGCGGAAAATGCGCTTCCTCTATTATGCTCAGGTTTTTTATTTTTGTCGTATTTTGTGCCAAAAAGGGGTCATTTTTGGGTGTTTCTTTTAGCTGTAACTTTTGCGTTTGTGAACGGATCTGGCTGGTTTCTGCAGAAGTTATATAACTTTTTGGGCTCTATCTTTTGTGAAATTTTCAGGAAAATCGTGTCATTCGTTTTGGATTTAGGACTTCAAAAATATTTTTTTGTGAGGGGGGGGGTGATCCTCGGGGTCACTTTTTTGGCAGTTTTTCGAGTTTTTTACATGCTTCTTTAGGTTTTTTGGGTTCGTGTTTTATATCAAAATGTTCGCCATTTTGGGGGAAATCTGATGGTGTTTTTAGTTTTTGTGTAGTGTTTTTAGTTTTTGAGTTATTTTCGATGCAGTTTTTCAGTTTTTGCGCAACTAATTGCCCAACGAGGGAATTAGTGGTATCTTTGAAAATTTCAGGGTTATATTAGGTTGTTATGGTCTTCAATGCAAGAATTGGTGGAGTTGTCCACCTACTCCTGAACATGAGCTATGGCTGTTTGAACATAGGGTGGTTTTGTATTTTTTCCGAATTTATCCAGCTGTAACATTTGCATGTGTGAACGGATCTGGCTGGTTTGTGCAGAAGTTGTAGAGGCTGTTGGGTTGTACGTTTTCTGAAATTTTCAGGGAAATCCATTCATTGGTTTTGAATTGAGGACCTGAAAATATTTTGTTCGCGGGACGGAATTGTCCTAGTTTGTATTTTTTTGCAGTTTTTCGAGTTTTTTACATGTTTTTTGGATGTTTTGGATTTATGTTTTATATCAAAATGTTCGCCATTTTGCGGGGAATCTGGTGGTGCTTTTAGTTTTTCTGTAGTGTTTTTGGTTTTTGAGTTATTTTCGATCGAATTTTTCGATTTTGGCGGAATTTATTGCGGAACGAGGGAAGGAGTGGCATCTTAAAAATTTCAGGGTTATATTAGCTTATTATACCCTTCAATGCAAGAATGGGTGGAGTTGTCCACGTACTCCTGAACTTGACCTATGGCCGTTTGAAGATAGGGTGGTTTTTGTATTTAAGCCAAAAAAACGCCTATATTCAGGGTTCGTGCGGGACCTGGAAAGCCAGGGAGTCATGGAAAAGTCAGGGAATTTTAAAAAAGTCAGGGAAAAGTCAGGGAATTTGGCGTCTGGTCAGGGAAAAATTTGATAGCAGCAGAAACATTTCATTGCCAAATGGTCTTGTCAGACTTTACACAACACTCTTTTGAAGATCGATCTTCAGACTTTATATACTACTACTTAAAGCGGAAATTTACCCTCTGAATACCGTTTAAATGCTTTTTTCAAAGCCTATTTCTCAAAATTTTCTCACATTGGTTGCAGTTTTCTCACCCTGGGTAGTCAGGGAATTTTGGCTTTGGTCATGGAAAAGTCAGGGAAAGGTCAGGGAATTTTGCTATCCAAAAGCCGCACGAACCCTGATATTGCCTTAAATAGTTAAATAAGCGAAAATTGTCTCCCTCTGGGAGGGGGCTGGGGAAGGGGGTACGGGCAGGCGAGGGGGGTAAACCCCCCTTACCCCCTGGCCCATGTATGGCTGTAACTTTATAGAAAATTTTCAAACGGCAGTATGTGATTCAGTTAGAAGTACCATTGTGATAAAATTTAAACAAAACTTTTCAAATGACAGTATGTAACTTACATGTAACAGGTGGTCTGGGGGTCTGCCCCCACCCGACTTAGGCCAGACCGCCCCGGATGAGGGACCCCTCCCCCCGATGTGATTTTGCCGACCCCCCTCCGATTTTTCTGGCAAGTAATTTTTTGAGCAAATTTTTGCAATTTTTTTTACAATTTCAGACACAAAAATTGCCAAAATCGCCTGCAAAACAGCACTTTTTAGCTGTATTTCAGCACAAATTAGCGATTTTTTACGATTTTCAGCCAAGAAATTGCGATTTTTTCGATTTTTGAGCGTTTTTTAGTGCCCAACCCCCTCCCCCTTCGGCGGATGAGCTGTTACAATGGCATGTAATCCAGTGAGAAGTAGTGTAGTGGTAAAATTTAAACAAAAGTTTCAATGACAGTATGTGATTCAGTGAGAAGTAGCATCGTGATAAAATTTAAACAAAACTTTAATTTAAACAAAACTTTTCGAACAACAGTATGAAATTCGGGGGGAAGTAGCATTGCAGTAAAATTGAAAGAAAATTTTTATGGGACAGTATGTAATCCAGCCAGAAGTACGATTGTGATAAAATTTAAAGAAAACTTTTCAAACAACAGTATGTAATCCAGCGAGAAGTACCATTGTGGTAAAATTGAAAGAAAATTTTCAAACGACAGTATGTGATTCAGTGAGAAGTAGCATCGTGATAAAAATTTTAAAAAATTTTCAAATGACAGTATGTAATCCAGAGAGAGGTAGCATAGTGGTAAAATTTAAACTAACTTTTCAAACGACAGTATGTGATTTAGTGAGAAGTACACCATCGTGATAAAATTTAAACAGAAATTTTTAAACGACAGTATGTAATTCAGTGAGAAGTACCCTACCATCATGCATCATGATAAAAATTAGACAAGATGTGCTGTTAAGTTAGATTTAGATTTACTCTTTTGTTACCACTTGGGCAACGGGCCCACAAATCGCCAGACATTGACATATTATGCGGCCCTAAAACACACATCTCTACTTATGTATGTAGACCATTCGCTATGCCAACTAAACTGAATCAAAGTAAAGAAAGTAACGAAAACATTAACAATTGGAGGCTTTGGTCTTTGCACTCCGAATACAAAGCGTGCGGTAGTCTACAAAAATATTAGTTTCGCCATTCTCACGTCGTAGCCGCAATTCCTTCCGCAAGTCAAAAGCTTTCTTGGCTTGCCACGGCGTCAGATCACAACCAATGTAGACAGATGTGTACTGGGGCCTTGCAGACAGAACTGTTCTTTTTCGTTGCATGATTGCTTGTTTAGTCACTTGGTCTCTCAATTCCACCACAACCTTACGATTCATGCCCGTACCAACAGTCCGAATGTTCAAAATATTCAGGCAGTCAATAGACAGCTCAGAAAACAGGTCGTTGACGAGTTGAGCGATGTCCTTGCTGTCTGTGGTCCGAGTGAAAAGTCCGTTAATGACAAGATTTAGGCTGCGCCGCTCACGTTCTCGCATCTCTCGTTCCCAGTCACAAATACGCACCAGCTCTGAGTGCGCTTTGTCGTAGCAAGAGGTCGGGTTAGGCACAGGCAAGCCATTTCTGGCAGTTTGCAAGACAGAAGCATAGGTTCTCTTCGTCGCAACAGTTGACAGCTTATCCAGATCGGCTGTGACCTTTTCAAGTTGATCCGTGAGGCACGACACTTTGCTGCAGAGTTATCCCATCATGGAAATGCATACAATTGGGGTCAAGGGAAACAAGAAAAAAGTTTCTTAGTACTGGTGCTGTTACGTTCTTGTATTTTGAAGTTAGCTAGGGGTTTCCCTAAACTGTTTCACTCATGGGGTATGGTGTCTCGTGTAAAGGGAGGGATATCTCTGCAAAGTATTCCCCATCACAATAGGGAATATATTAATAACGTGGGTTTGTTGGTGTCAGTATCCAAGATGTAAAGAATAGGATATCAACTTTAGCTCCAAACCCCAACTAGCCAACAAACCCACCCCGCGCAAAGGCAATCGCCACGGCACTGCTGAATGCGTCTGAGTCGTGTGTATCTTGTCTTGCGCTTATGGCTTACTAACGCCGGTTGTTTTCTGTTCCCGACCACCCAGACGGCCAAATCTGACCTAAGGCTCATGCCCCGGTAGCCAGCTCGCTTCAACCGTTTTTCATTTATGCAGGCAGTGTAAATTTTATGATCGAATAAAAGAACTAGATTTTGGAGTTTGCAGAGCTTAGATTGATGGCTGTTGAATAAGGGTCGTGACCAACCAGACAACAGCGCTTGCCGCTGAAGGTCGATTGCGCAAAACAATTCCATGGAAAAGCGATACCACAGAGTTGATTACAGTATGTCCCTGGCCAAACGTTACATCTAGTAGAACAAGTGATTTTCTGTTGCTAAAAGATACAATAGCAAAGATCGATCTACATACTGTATGGTTGGTCATAGTTTTCATTGCAAGCAAATGCATTCTATGTCTAGAAAAGAAGTAATTATTGACATAATAATACTCGGATTGCCCCAAAAACTCATTGTCATGGGTTAAATTCGGAAAGACAAAGATGATATTAAAGAGCACTACTTAATTTTCAGTGGAAGGCCATAGCCTGAAATTCCTTGAAACATTTGTATACTTATAATATAAACTGAATGATATTCTATAAACGACATCATTCCACAAGAAAGAATGGGGGTAAGCTGAGCTGAGAGCTTAGGACATCATAACCTAGAAAGAAGCATGATTATTGCTTTGTTTATAATTTATCACTTTTAGGCAAAATTATTGCTCCTTTATTAGTATGACTGATTGCATAATATAGTCAGTTGAGCAATGTCCCAATGGCCATATTAAAGAAGCATGAATGGACTTGCCTGCTTGCCTAGAACAGTGCCCAGCAGAAGCAACCATATTTATTTAGGCAAAAACATAAAGCAACGTCGCTTTAATGAGAGGGAGTCCTGCAAAACACTCAACGCGATTTGGTGTGGAGGTCTACAGACTGTTTATCATATACAGAGTCAGTGATGCTTAAGCTGTAATTAGGAACTGTGACTTTTCAACCAATCTTTTATATTGATAAAAATATTTATGTTGTTCCTCACTAAAATATGGTATGGGCCAAAAAATGTCCACCCCTATTTACGAACTTTACTCAACAGATTTGTTCTCAGTCATTTGTTTGTCGATTTGGCTCAACTTTCTAGGATTAATTAACAATACAACTGGGTGGACACTGCGCTAGTTTGGTGCGAAAATTCCAAATCGTTCCGGTTTTATTACCAAAAAACTAAGATTTATGGTGGTCCATGCAAACTTCAATTTTTTCGGTATTTCAAAGGCTATAGTTATGAAACTTGCAGGAATGATTGATGTTGCCATTGGCATAACATACTGAGTTGGCAGCCGTGTAGCTCCAATGGGAGCAAAATTTGGGAATTTGGACGTGATATTTGAACTCTATTGCACATGATAGAAACGTTCCCCACAGTGTTTTTGAAAAATCGAAAATTTTCAGATTCATCATTTCACCAGTTTTATGAAGAAAAGTGACATTTTGTCACGTTTTTTGAAATTCTCCAATTTTAGAGCCCTTTGAGCTGCAGCACTGGATTGGTAATACAAAGATGCTGTGTTCGATTCCCAGCTACGCCATTGCACATGCCTAAGTTTTTCACCTTTCATTCAATTTGGCTACACTAGTTCAGCTTGAGTTTTATGCTTGTGGCTTCTACCTGCTCCTCATTACTGGCTAGCTTTCTCAAATACTGAGTTTAAGGTGTTAGTCTGGCATCGGTGTGTAGCTTAGTGGTTAGAGCACTGGACTGGTAATCCAAAGGTGCTGGGTTGGATTCCCAGCTGCACCATTGCACATGCCTAACTTTTTCACCTTTCATTCAATAGGGCTACCCACTCAGTATGTTATGCCCAATGGCAACATCAATCATTCCTGCAAATTTCAGACCCATATTCTTTGAATTAGCGAAAAATTTGAAGTTTCTGTGGACCATATGGATTCTTAGTTTTTGCATCATAAAATCAGAACGGGTTGGAATTTGCTCACCAAGCTTGCACAGTATCCACCCAGTTATATTCGTAATTAATCCTGAAAATTTGAGCCAAATGGATAAACAAATGACTGAGAACAAATCGTTTGAGTAAAGTTCGAAAACGGGGGGTGGACATTTTTTGGGCTGTACTGTAGATTGACATATATTCTTTTGATTTCTTTAAGATAATTTTGCGGTATACTATTTACCTACTAAATGCTTTTTCTTTCAGTCCAAAATAATAAAAATATGGAAAAGATTTGTGACTCAGTACTAATTTGGTGCAATAGGTAAATCTAAAATTTAGTTCATTTATTCTATCATACAACACATGTATAAACGAAATGCAACCGCGGCATGAGCCTTTGGCTTAGGCTCAGATTTGGCTATCTGGGTGGTCGGGACCAGGGATGTGAGGTGGGAAAAAAACACCGGAAAAAAACTGTTTTTTTCCGGAAAAAAACCGGTTTTTTTCCTAAGGGTCGGAAAAAAACATAAATCGCGGAAAAAAACTCAAGCTAAAAATAGCTAATTTACGTCATTTTTCGTTTAAAAAATGGACTTTTGCTATGTATAATAGGCCATACTGACTCAAAACTGTTAGAAAAACAACAAAAAAGACCAAATTTGGCATGAAAAAACAAAAATGCAAACTGCTGTAAGAAAATTTGCATATAGCGTTGTTTATGGAACCTGTCAGGCACTGTTTCATGCCTGTTTCGTGATTTATATCAATGTAACACGTGTATTTCTGGTCTAACAAGACTGAGGAAGGCGCTAGAAAACGTTAGGAATCATAAAACCAGCCTAGGATACTCAGAACTTGGGCTGGAGTTTTTTTCCGCGATTTAGGAAAAAAACCGGAAAAAAACCGGAAAAAAACTGGAAAAAAACAGGCCGAGGTTTTTTTCGGAAAAATATACAACCCTGGTCGGGACCCTTATTCAGTGGATCCATGGCGGGGGGCATTTTGACCTAGAATCGATCCGTAGAACAGAAAACAACTGGCGTTAGTAAGCCATAAGCGCAAGACAAGATGCACACGACTCAGACGCATTCAGCAGTGCCGTGGCGATTGCCTTTGCGCGGGGTGGGTTTGTTGGCTAGTTGGGGTTTGGAGCTAAAGTTGATATCCTATTCTTTACATCTTGGATACTGACACCAACAAACCCACGTTATTAATATATTCCCTATTGTGATGGGGAATACTTTGCAGAGATATGTATATGTATATGTAAAAAATACATATTATGTATTATTTTTGGAATACATAAATGTATATGTATATGTTTATGTATTCCTCAGAGAATATGTTTATGTATATGTATTCTGAGGCCACTATGCATTTAAAATACATATTTGAAAATACATATTGAATTTCTGATGAAATGCTGCATTTTCAAGTCTCAGCCTGCCATCCAAAGCATGAAATTACATTTTCTTAGGATGCCAATGTCTGAATTTGCTCCAGTGGTAGAAAAACCACAGATTTGGTGTTTTAATTGAGTAATACCGTCACCGTGGAAAGTGATGCGAGGCGACCAAAAGGAGTTCTAATGAGGAAACATTTAGATTTTCAAATTCAATGGATAAATAGAAGGAGAAAAATGCTCTTTTCTTTTGCTAGTTGACCTAGACGAAATTATTGGCCATTGCGGTTTCAAAAACAAAGTTGATTACACAGGTCTCCCATACAGAAAATGACTGACTGTACCTGGAGGATTTTTAACAGAACTTAAATGTGGAAATTATTGCTAATTTGACTGATGTACTGAATCAATTTCATGCTAATCAGGTCCAAGCGTGGACCCTTTCTAATTTCAGTCACAAACAACTCTTTTAGCAGCATTTTTAAACTTAAAACCTGGCTTTGAAAAAATATGTATAATATGTATTTTATGTACATATTTTTTTGAAAAATACATATACATATTATGTATATGTATTCGTCACCGGAAAACATATACATATATGTATATGTATATGTTATGTATTCCACAAATTCAATATTTTGCCAACAGTACCGATAATATCGTTTAGGTCAAATAGCAAAAGAAAAGAGCATTTTCTCCGGCCATTTATCCATTAAATTTGAAAATCTAAACGTTCCCACATTAGAACTCCGTTTGATCGCCTCGCACCACTCTACATCGTGAAGATATTATTCAGTTAAACACCAAATCTGTGGCTTTTTTACCACTGGAGCAAATTTAGACACTGGCATCCCGAAGGAAATGTAATTTTCTGCTGTGGATGGCAGGCTGAGAGTAGACTTAAAAATGCAGCATTTCATCAGAAAATATTTTAAATACATAGTGGCCTCAAAATACATACATATACATAAACATATTCCCTGAGCAATACATATACATACACATATACATACAGTATAGATAAAAAAAATGTCCCATCGCTTTTTCGGCCTTCACTCAAACGTTTCGTTCTCGGTCACTTCTTTACCGATTTGGCTCAAATTTTCAGCAAAAATTAACAACATGGTTGGCTAAATATTCTGCAAGTGTGGTTCCAAAATTCCGACTCATACTGGTTTTATGACCCGAAAACTAGGAATGAGGGTGGTCCACGCAAATTTAATTTTTTTCGGGAATACAAGGAGTACAGGCCCTGAAACTTGCAGGAATGATTGGTGTTGCTATTGGGCATAACATACTAAGCGGGCAGCCCTGTAGCTCAAAGGGCACTAAAATGGGGGAATTTCAAAAACATGACGAAATATGACTTTTCTTTGTAAAACCGGCAAAATGACGATTCTAAAGATTTTCAATTTTCAAAAAACGCTGCAGGGATGGTTACTATGGTGTGGAACAGAGCTTAAATATCAGGTTCATTTATTTGTCGAACTTCCTGCTACAATCTATGTTGATTAACAACAGATTCAGTGCTTTGATTCTAGAAGGTGCAGATTTCTTAACCATGGGATTTTCACTCATGTTTTTGAAATTCCCCCATTTTAGTGCCCTTTGAGCTACAGGGCTGCCCGCTTAGTATGTTATGCCCAATAGCAACACCAATCATTCCTGCAAGTTTCAGGACTGTACTCCTTGTATTACCGAAAAAATATAAATTTGCGTGGACCACCCTCATTCCTAGTTTTCGGGTCATAAAACCAGTATGAGTCGGAATTTTGGCACTAAACTTGCAGAATATTTAGCCAACCATGTTGTTAATTTTTGCTGAAAATTTGAGCCAAATCGGTAAAGAATTGACTGAGAACGAAACGTTTGAGTGAAGGCGGAAAAAGCGATGGGACATTTTTTTATCTATACTGTATGTATATGTATTCCAAAAATAATACATAATATGTATTTTTTACATATACATATATGTATTCCACAGTAAGTACACCTTACATATTTGAATGAAGAAAAACAGTAGATAATGCAGTCAAAGAGGTTCTTGTACCTAAACAAATTATTTTTTACATTTATGTATTTACGTAGACCGTAATTTGAGCAAAGAACTTCACATACTCTTGTTAGTATCTGATAGAGCAGATTTTGTAGAGTGCCATATAATTAAAGGTACTTTAAATGGATTCAATTATATTTTTACAACACGCTAAGTGCCATACCCCAGTACTTTAAACAGCACTATACGGTAATTAGACGCATTTTAGTACTGAACTGATTATACATACATAGTTAGAAGGGCATGGTCTTCAAAGAGTTTTTGTTTCCGGTTATAAGACCATGGTCTTCTAATAGACCCGTATATGGTAGTATTTTTGAGATGCCTGAAGGTTGGGAAATCCGAATCTGGTATCGGCACAAAAATTGGCGCCTTGCCAAAAAAGTCGATTTTTTTGTCAGGCCTTTTGCTTCTAACTAAAGTTCAATATGCAAATTTCGAGAACAGTATAGTAGTCTCGTTGATGAGAGGAACAGATCCATTTATACATGTGTGGGGTTCACACCACGCATAAATTCGGGACACTGCCGGATGTACCCAGCGCCAAAGATTTTTGACCAGACTTTAGTAAAGCGCCGACATTATCGGACATCGAGCATAATCCGATCCGGATTGAAAATTTCGATCAGCCAGTCGGGAGCTGAGGAAGCAAACTAGAACCCTTTTGCCAGCTTGTTGGTTCTAATCTCACCTAGTACACTTAGATTAAAAAGGACAACAAAGAACACCTGTGCAGTGAGCATGAAACAGGCAGACGCTTCAGCAACCGTCAGCAGAAACACCACCTTCAGTAAAGCGGCTCCCTGAAACATTTCCATTGGGCCTGTCTCTACTGTATATCAGGCAGCTTAGCTATTACAGTCAGGCACTTTACGCGGTTTATGGTACCGGCACCTATGGTCCTACCATATACGGTACCACCACAGTCCCGAAACCAGTGGCGTATCCAGGGGGGTGTAGGGTGTGTACACCCCCCTTTACGGTGGAGGTAGGAAGAAAAAGTCTGTCAAAAATATAAGAAACTAATGAATTATGTACTAGAACTGTCTATTTTGTGCTCAGAGTGCCTTCTAAATGCGTTTTTGAAGGCCAAATTTTCAAAATTTTCTCGCCCGGGTCGGGCAGAAGCCCAACCAGGCCATTATAAACTACTAAAACTTGTAATTTCTGTTAATTTTAAGCCTGGAATGTGTTTTAAACACGTTTTTGAAGGCAAATTTTGCTAAATTTTCTTACCCTGGTTGGGCAGCGGCCCAACCAGGCACTTTCAAAATTTTACACCCCCCTTTCCAAAATCCTGGATACGCCACTGCCCGAAACGTGCCACTAGCCTACGTACCGGTATCATATGTATATGGTACCGGCATCTTGTATGGTGCCAGTACCATAAACGGCGTATGGTAGATACTGTAGTTATGGCAAAACGAGTGGGTTTTTCAAAAGTCGGTTGAAAAGCTTTGCAACTTCATTGGCTTCATTAACATGGTTACAGTTCCTGACTGATAATGCGGTACGGTATCAGAATGGAAGCACACACGTACTGTACATTTATCATCTGGATCTGGGCTAGAACAGTCTGGCACTTCACGCCGTTTACGGTAGTGGCACCATTTATGTTACCGGTACAGATACGAATTGCAAGGTAGGGGTACCATATCTCTTACGGGCAGACCGTGCACCAATCAGGCCCTCCCATGACAGGGAATAAATTTATGAGTTTTCGTGCTGGGACCCTAACCGGGAAGACTTGTTATCGGTAAGAAGTGCGCCAAATTCAAATCACTCAAGTACTGGCACCTTCTACTGAACCTAAATCGTCTTCAGCCTCCAGGCCACCTCTGCCATTTGCTCCCTTCCAGATCGTACCAGAACCACTTCGATCATCCAGCCCGCCACTCACGATTCGCATCTCATCCATCTTCGTCGAAGTACTATCCCGAGAATCGGCCGATTCGGAGTGGAAGAAGGTGAAGCTGCTGATTTTCCTTCATCGTACCATTGTTTTAAGTCTTGTAGCTTCTGTACTCTCATATCCGGACTTTTCTTTAAGATACTTTTCATTTAACTATAAAAACGTCTATGTTAGGAAGCAGTGTTACAAAGTTATAAAATTTGCATCAGATATGCTTACTGCAGCATCCTATCCAATCCAGCATATCCAATCCTATCCAATCCAGCATATTTTTGCAATTTTTGCATATTTTTGCATATTTTAACGCTGCGTCGTAACATAGGCATGTAGGTACTCAATCAAAAGCTCTCGTTTAGTTAAGTCTGAATATGATGGTCCCGACTGGATAGGATGCTGCAGTAAGCATATCTGATGCAAATTTTATAACTTTGTAACACTGCTTCCTAACATAGGCGTTTTTATAGTTAAGTGTCTCTGCACGAGAAAGTGGGCCATTTCGCGGGGCATGAAAATATTCAAAATTAGTTTAGGTCCATATAGTTATGACTGCTAGATTCATTTTTCTTCAAAAACAACGAATTTGAAGTCCGTTTTCGCCTACCTAGTGTAGTAAGCCCAATATGGAGCCCTTTACCCCCCCAGAGTATGGCAATTTTGTTCTTCTGTGTTTTGAAACTTTAGATATCGTAACATATGTAAAAAGGCACGCTGAATTTCGTGGTGGTATACGTTTTTTCGAAAAACTTTGAAAATTGCATTTTTTCGCGTTTTGAATTTTTCAAAGCTGAAAAAACGCCAATTTTTGTCGTAGGAAACGTCGATTAACACGCTTAAAAGATGCGCTAAACAATTCTCTTTCGATTGGTATAATCATATCTGGGGGTTAGGGTATGTAGACGGGCACTTTAGGGCCTCTGAAAGTCAATTGGTCGGCTTCATAGCGCCATTTCTGCAACTGACCGCTTTAACCGGTCGCTAAATCATTAGACAAATGGCAAATTATCACTTGGGCACCACCGTTTCAACCAACAATCAATGAAAAAGTAATCTCTTGCTCTATTTGTCACACTCTGCGTGATTCATGAACTCATGTTTGGGTATTATTTATCTAATTCGCTGGAGAGAAAACCAAATCCAAAATTGTTGGCGCTTGCTTCTGTGCGTTTGCTACGAAGTGTTCTAAAAACTTCTAGAACGATGTAGTACTGAGCTTGTATCTAGAAACGTTTTACGCACGCAAGTACAGTAACAGTGAATTGATATGGAACGGGGATGAAAGAAGGGAGAAGTAACACATGGGCGTGCATTGATCTCAATGGAACTACCGGTATAGAGCAAATTAGCCTTCCAAAAATTATACAAAACCATACCCTGATACATGTGCATTAGGTAAACAAGATCGAAAACTGTAATTCTATTCCTGGACACAGCTGGAACCATCCAAAATATCTGCTAACATAGTTTGAAGTGCATTCTTCTGTTTGCTCCGTTTTGGTACCGAACCATCGCTGCCGATGTTACCCCTATTTATAAATCGGGAAATCCTAGCATTCCTGTTAATTACAGGCCTATTAGTCTTACATGTACTTCAGCTAGCACAGAGCGCATCTCTCTACGAATGTCTTCAGGGTTTCTTTTCTCACCAGTAGCTTTGCCCCTTTTGAAAATCTCAGTGAGCCAGGTCTTCATATCCCCTGATTTCTTTTGAGCTGGTTTTCTTTTGTGCAAGGCCCAACCCTGAGATTCTGACACATAGTCTTGAGAGCTTACAGATTCAACTCGCAGCAGATTGTCAAGCTCTTCTTGGGTGGTTGCCACCTCTTGCCCTCAAGCTTATTTTAGTTCGCTAACTTTCTCGGCCCAAATATCGTGAGCTGCATCATATGTACATTGTTCTTTTCTCAATGAACAGTTCGCATTCCCCACTGATCACATAGGCGTCTAACTGTTCCTCTGTCGGAAACTCAGCCTCACAGAAGGGCTTGTCACAGAAGTACATCGCAGGTGGCTGCTGGTCAATCTCTGGAATGTCTGAATCTTCAGCAGTATCTTCCTATTTCATGCAGAACCTGACAGCGATTGCAGCTCAGAGTGTGACTGTGACTGCAGACAACTGCTAGCTGATCAACATCTGGATCACTGAGAGCGAAAAAGGCGCAGTGCGTTTCGCAAGGGCCACCCTGATTGACATGAGCACCATGATCTAGCTTTAGGTAGCGCTTGAACTCTTTCAGTGTACAACGAACTGCATTTATTGCCCTGATCGAACTGCCATGTAGCTCCATTTGAGCCAACACCGAAAACAGACAGTCAAATGCCTCTGCGCCTTCTGCAGCAGTGTTGTCCAGGCCTGTCATGTTTTTTTGCATGGATGCAGCGAACACACTGATGAGCTTGTACAGAACCCTTTCACTTGGCGAGTCCTTGCATCCAAATTCTTGGCAGTATGCTTGATACAGCTTTACAAGACTAGTAGCAGTGACTGTTCGCAGGCAATTCGGTATCTCACGGACCACACCACTGTCAAACTTCAGCAGTTGTCTGTTGTGCGCTACAACTTGGAGGTATTCTGGTATCGCACAAAACTCATCAAATTGTGTGATTTGCGATCGAGAGATTCGTGTGGTCTGGCTGGTTTTGCTTCCTGGTTTGGCGCTACTGCTGCGAGAATCGTAACGATGCCACTGGAGGCAACTGCTGCAAATCTTCGCTTCTCACGATCACTCAGATTGTCGAAGTCCTTGACCAACTGATATCGCAGAGGAACAGCGGGAAGAGCAATGAGACTTTAGCAGCCATTCCTATGCTGTACTCATTTGCTGGAACAAGTCTAGGGGAAGCGCGTTTGACGGTTGGAGCGGGTTTGTATGGGATCAGGTCTCTTGTTGCTGTTTTCTTCGTAGGAGACTCAGAGGACACTGCTTCAAACATGAGCTCTTGCGCTTTTCGTTTAACTGACCTGTCTTGAGCAAAACCTGTCATTTCTTCTTCCATTGCTTCTTCTCTCTGTGCTGAAGCGGCGGCTCCTTCACTCCCTTCATCAGTTGATTCTGATGCAAGACTTTGTACGTCTTCACCAAGACATTCTCCAGTAGATGAAGCGATCTCTGGCTCTTTTTCAGTTAGTTTGAGACTGTTGTAACAGCGATTGCACAGTCCACCACCAAGGGGCAAGAGATTACTTTTTCATTGATTGTTGGTTGAAACGATGGTGCCCAAGTGATAATTTGCTATTTGTCTAATGATTTAGCGACCGGTTAAAGCGGTCAGTTGCAGAAATGGCGCTCCGGGGCCGACCAATTGACTTTCAGAGGCCCTAAAGTGCCCGTCTACATACCCTAACCCCCAGATATGATTATACCAATCGAAAGAGAATTGTTTAGCGCATCTTTCAAGCGTGTTAATCGACGTTTCCTACGACAAAAATTGGCGTTTTTTCAGCTTTGAAAAATTCAAAACGCGAAAAAATGCAATTTTCAAAGTTTTTCGAAAAAACGCATACCACCACGAAATTCAGCGTGCCTTTTTACATATGTTACGATATCTAAAGTTTCAAAACACAGAAGAACAAGATTGCCATACTCTGGGGGGTAAAGGGCTCCATATTGGGCTTACTACACTAGGTAGACGAAAACGGACTTCAAATTCGTTGTTTTTGAAGAAAAATGAATCTAACAGTCATAACTATATGGACCTAAACTAATTTTGAATATTTTCATGCCCCACGAAATGAAGCTTTTGGCCCACTTTCTCGTGCAGAGACAATTAAGACGCAATTTCTGAGAGGATTCAATGTCTCATAAGGGAACCTCCCTACTTTGGACAGGGTCACATCACGGATTTCGATATTTCTATGATAGTTCAATAGTAATTGATGAAAAACCATGATGCGCCAAGTATCAGCCCGATCGGCCCACAAAAGGGGCTGCTGACCACCTCCTTGAAGTGACCGGTCCAGAGCGAAATTTGCAAATTTGGGTCCCTTCATTCAAGTCATTGTATCTTGCCGACATCTAGAGTTACAGTGACCGTGAGCCCACCAAACGATCGAGAACGATCCGAGGATTACAAATATCACAGTTAAAAAGCGGTATCTAGCTCCGTACCGCAATTTAGGGTAGAAAACGCGGTTCAACACTGAATTTTTACCATACCCGATGACACGTTTGACCAAATTTAAGTACATTAGAATGATGGGCCAGAAGCAGATTTTTTATATAATATAGCACAGTAAATGCGCAACATACATGCAAAAAATCAGCAAAATCGACGCGCCACATAGGGTCGAAATCGGCCCTTAAAGTCTCGGCTATAAAATTTAAATTTTTTTCACTCAATGTCAACAAAAATAATCCTTCTAGATCAATTTTTTTGTAGAATGTGTATATTGAACTGTTTTTATGAAATTTTTACATTGAAGCCCAATAACATTGAAAACGGTCAGTATTGTGCGGCTCTACCTGCTGTGTTACCGAATGCATACAATAATTGAATCAGTGTACTTGTTTTCGTACATACGAATATACCAAATGAATGTAGACGTTTTTTGCTACGAAGCGATTTCAGTGTCATATTTTGTAGCCAAATGAAAGAGCACGTAGGTTGTAACAGGCTGCAGATATTAGAGGCTAGAGGCAGAGAAAGAGAGTGGCTGCAAAAATTATCCTATCACACAGCGGGCTGGCTGGCCGTGAGTAGCTCGCGTAAACTGGATGTATGCGAGGCCTTTTGCCTTTGTTGTGTAGTTGTGTTGTTAGACTTTACTTAGTCCGGCGGGAACGTGTTTCTCACACCCGTTGTTTTGTTCCTGAAACACGTTCTTTTCGAATAGTACAAAGATGGCAGTGGTAAGCTGATTTTTTTGTTTCTACTAACAGATTATTTACTATGTATGCTCGATTCAGAATGAAAAGTTTTGCGCAAAGGTGGCTGAGAAGTGCGCAACTGCCACGTTTTCGAGTCAAAGTACTTGCACGTTTTCTTCGGTCTGTGGCAGTTTTTGAATTTCTACATTCGTTCTGTCAGCACTGTTCCTGATTGGCTTCGGGTTTTTCCTGCATCATCTCTACATAAAGCGAAGCATCGGGTATGTTTTTGGTTAACTTTGCTTATGTAGTTGGTCTTGGCTTATGGCATACATACTTATTATGTAACAGGGGTCTGAGGTGCGTGCCTCACCCGACATAGGTCAGTATTCAACCCCAAACACCTCAAGTTTCTGACAAGTAATTTTTTTCAGTGGTTTTGCGATTTTTTGAATTTCGGACAAGAATTGCTAAAGTTGCCTATGAAACAGCACTTTTTTTGCGTTTTTACCAAGACTTCCCGGCCGCACGAAGCCCACACCCCCTCGCCTGGACGCGGATGACCTGTTACATTTATGGTTCCCGGCGAGATACCTACAGTACTTTAACTGCATGTGACTTTAACTTGTATTTGGGAAGCAGCTTTTGGGTCAATTTCCGCTATTTATTTTCAATTTCGGTCAAAATTGTCTGTACAACCATACATGGGCCGTGCTGCCTTGGGGTTTTCCCACCACCAACTTGGGCTCGATGCCCCCAAACAAACCAACCCACCCACAGAGCAGACTTTTTCCTGGACTCACCCACCGAAACCGCTGCGACCCCGAAATCGGTTGGCCCACCTCCAAATTTTCGGATTTTGACTACCCAACCCATTTTTACGGCCCATGTATGTGTACATTCATATTCCATTCATATTGCATGTTTCAGGATATTCTCAGGGTCATGTTGCAATGTTTGCGCTTCGTCTTCTCGGTACAATCATGTGATTTACGTATACACATTTAGTTATGTAGTACATAAGCAAAATAAAGCCGTAAGTAAAGCAAATGCGCAAGCTGGCTCTGTTCTGTTGATAAGAAAAACGAGAAGCAGGCCCACTAACAGCTGCCTACACATTAAACTTGCTAGTTGAGAAAGGTGAACAGAAATGAACGTTGCCCAAAGCCCAATATCACCGTATGCATCTGAATGCACCATATCAACCTCCAAACGAAAACAGAGTCTAAACAGTGGCGTATCCAGGGGGTGTAGGGTGGGTGCACCCCCCTTTGCGGCGGAGGTGGGGAGGAAAATTGACTAAAAACAGGAGAAATGAAGAAATTATGCAGTAAACAAGACATTCATTTGTTAAATGTGCACAATGATATGCACGCAGATTGGTTTATTATATGCATTCCGTAAACATGCATTGTACACAGTAGAGCCGCACAATACTGACCGTTTTCAATGTTATTGGGCTTCAATGTAAAAATTTCATAAAAACAGTTCAATATTCACATTCTACAAAAAAATTGATCTAGAAGGATTATTTTTGTTGACATTGAGTGAAAAAAAATTTATCGCCGAGATTTTAAGGGCGATTTCGACCCTATGTGGCGCGTCGATTTTGCTGATTTTTTGCATGTATGTTGCGCATTTACTGTGCTATATTATATAAAAAAATCTGCTTCTGGCCCATCATTCTAATGTACTTAAATTTGGTTAAACGTGTCACCGGGTATGGTAAAAATTCAGTGTTGAACCGCGTTTTTTACCCTAAATTGCGGTACGGAGTTAGATACCGCTTTTTAACTGTGATATTTGTAATCCTCGGATCGTTCTCGATCGTTTGGTGGGCTCACGGTCACTGTAACTCTAGATGTCGGCAAGATACAATGACTTAAATGAAGGGACCCAAATTTGCAAATTTCGCTCTGGACCGGTCACTTCAAGGAGGTGGTCAGCAGGCCCATGTGGGCCGATCGGGCTGATACTTGGCGCATCATGGTTTTTCATCAATTACTACTGAACTATCATAGAAATATCGAAATCCGTGATGTGACCCTGTCCAAAGTAGGGAGGTACATTGAATTCTCTCAGAAATTGCGTCTTAAATTAAAAGTATCTTAAAGAAAAGTCCGGATATGAGAGTACAGAAGCTACAAGACTTAAAACAATGGCAAGATGAAGGAAAATCGGCAGCTTCACCTTCTTCCACTCCGAATCGGCCGATTCTCGGGATAGTACTTCGGCGAAGATGGATGAGATGCGAATCGTGAGTGGCGGGCTGGATGATCGAAGTGGTTCTGGTACGATCTGGAAGGGAGCAAATGGCAGAGGTGGCCTGGGGCTGAAGACGATTTAGGTTCAGCAGAAGGTGCCAGTACTTGAGCGATTTGAATTTGGCGCACTTCTTACCGATAACAAGTCTTCCCGGTTAGAGTCCTAGCACGAAAACTCATAAATTTATTTCCTGTCATGGGAGGGTCTGATTGGTGCACCCGACAATTTTTCATCACGCATTTGCCGATCAGCTTCGCAAACGACCATCACACATTTTCATCACGCATTTTGCGTCCGCCCGGCTGGCGCGCCATGCCACAGCATAGACCATCATCACGCAAAATGCGTGATGGAAAAAATCTCATCACGCATTTTCCCAGCCAAAAATTCGAATTGGCTCATCGGACATTTGGCGGCCCTGCGCGAGAGGGATGTATGGTGCGGTGTCAATACCATAAACGGCGTTAAGTGCCGGCAGTTAAATACGGCTAAAAATCGCTGTTTTACAGGAAAATTTTCGTGTCTGAAATCGCTGAACTTCTGCCAAAAAGGCAAGGAATTTTCGTTTAGAGAAAAATTGATATAAAACGGCATTTGTCCAGATAAAATAAAGTAAACTTTGCTTTTCGAGGAGATTTTGAAAATTGAAAAAGTGCTGAAAAGTTTTTCAGCGATTTAGAGCGCCGAATTCGTTTTAATATTATTAGTATATTTGTCAAAGTTCTTGTGTGGTTGGGTAAAGTATTTTCTATACTCCATAATGCTTTCTCACCGTTATAGTGAAAAGATAGCTGGACCTGACAGCGCCAAAACAGCCCAGAAAACCGGAAAGCAACATCAACAAACCAGTGCATAAAATGCCGATCGGAAAAATAAGGAATTTAGAGCCCCACACTTCCAAACTCGGCTGGTACTGAACGTAGGTTATTATGGCTGCCACCACTAAGGAAATTGCGGCCAGCTGAAAAGAACTACTCTTGGTTAAAAGAGCGAAAATCGATTCACTTACCATAAAAATCAAGCTGAAACTGATAAATAAGCGCTTCAGAATAATCATTCTGACTGTTCGGCAAGGCTACACTACACGTTAAAATCGCTTGAAAACACCGGCGGCCGCGAGCAACTGAGTTGTTGGCAGCTGTGCTCTGATTAATTTTCCTGTCGCCCAGATTTTCTGTAATATTAATCATTGCTGCAACTGTTTTAAACCTCAGCTATGTATTGCACTCAGTAAGTTTGACAAAACTGATTTGTTGCGCTTTAAGAGTCAGTTCGCGAGAGAATCGACCCTGCTACTACTGTATGTGCAAATCGAAAAAAGGGCCATCGCTAAAACTTAGCCCCGGGGCCTCCGGTTTTTGGAAGTTCTACCTAACGATGACTTATGCTAAAACTGAAGAGCACAGCCCTCTACGTGCTCCCGTTTACCAGAGCCAGACCTCAGAAGGAAGCTCACCAGCAAGCAAAAATGGTAACTTGAGTATCATGTTTGATGGTGTTGTTCGAGAGTTGGTTGTCGGTCCAAGCAAAGCTCCACCCAGGCCACCGAAAGCTGGTTTTGTTTGTTTGTTTAGATTCCACTGTCCTTTCGGACAGCTCAGGACACCCCGCGCTCTAGGACGCTTCTAGGGCTGGTGACAGCGAGTAGGTAAAATGGGAACCCACTGAATCTGCCGTTGCGCCGAAGCCGCTCCACAAGGCATGCCGCGTTGGAGAAGAAGATCTACGATGTCAGAAGCTGTCTGAGAAACCACCTATGCCGGGACCGGGAGCCCTCTGGCATATGGGACACCGCGGCGTTGGGAGCTGTCAGAATCATGACATCAACACGCCGGCCGCCCTCCTGGTGACCGGCACCCAGCAGCATGGCTCGGAGTGGCTGGCAATGAAAGAAGGGCAACGTCCGAGATGACGAATCACGGGGTCGCGAAATGGACCGTGAGTCTGATCGTAGGCCGTAAGGGCCCCACAAATCGGATCGGATGCTTTTAGGTTTATTGCGGCCATCTACCAAACCTCACTACAAAAATAACCACACCATACACATACAGACCGGGTCAGTGAGTTGTGAGTTTGATAGACGGACTCTGAGATCAATCTGAGAATGTCATAAATTCACACTTCCTGTAAAACTTGCATGCCTCTGGGTGAGTTTGCACAAAAATTCTAGAACACACCACCTTTAACCATAAACTTCTCGTTTGCAAGTGGTATGTTCTACTTTCTACTCTAATCCACCGCTGCAAATCAATGGCACACCGATTGCGAATGTCCATTGTAAATGTGAAAATTTCTGTCACTCAGATGATCCACAGCTGCAGATCAATGGCGCACCAATTGAGAATGTTTCAATGTTTGACCACCTACGCTCACATGTACTGCCAGCGATGGTTCTGTGTCCGCCAGCGCGATCAAGATCGAGTCTCAGCTGGGGAAAGCGACTACCACCGTCTGAGCTTCAGACGAAACTATTCTTTTCACACACGACATGTCTCCACCAAGACTGTGATGAGAGTCTATAACGTTGTGGTGATTCCGATCTTGCTTTACAGCGGAAACTTGGACTATCCTAGACGCCCAGCTGAGGAAGTTGGAAGCCTTTCACACGAATTGTCCCCATGCACTGCTGAATGTCATTCTCCTTCACCGCCTGTGACATAAATTATATTAGAGCTCATTGGAACAGTTAGCCGACTATTTCAGAGCTGATCCAAAAAGTCCATGACTGATATTTTGGCCACCTGGGTTGCATGCCACACAGCTGTCTAATCTTTTCCCTGATATTCAGCAACAGACAGACCCCAGACTGGATCTGTGTTACCAACGCCTCAAAGAAGACTTGGCTCTAGCAAATCCAGGGCGGGTTTGCTTTTCTGAAGAGGAAGTATAGGGCCGCACATCGAGCACATTCTTGGCAGAACGTTCGTTGCAACCTGGCAGAAGCTCTGACAAACTGGAAACGACTGTGCCTCCTTTACGTGGAAATGGCGGACAGGGCCGACAATAGTGGAAATGCTTAATAAGCGGTCCCAAGGCAAGGCAAAAAGTCCAACAGCGTGTTGCTTGTTGTTTTTCGTTCTCGTTGAGTCCAATAGTGTTTATTGTTTTACAGTCCCTGTTGAGTCAAACTGTTGGTTACTGATTGCTGTTGATTGCATCCTTGAGTTTTATTGTTCACTTGTGTGATGGCTCCTGGTAAAGTCTCAGAACCCTTTACTTGGCTTTTGTTCACCTCATTTTAGACTATGCCCGTTGCAGGACCTTTCTTACTTTTTCTTTTTCTTCTTTTTCTTTATAGGGTGTCTTTTTCTGTACTGGCTTATTTTATTTTTCCCACTCATTACGTTTTTTGTCTTCCCATTGGTTTTCTGTTTTCTCGTTTAATCTTCTGCTCTACTATTTTCTTGTTTTACGCCCTTTTGTTGGTCTCTCTATGGCCTTTTCTTTTTTTTCTCTTGTTGTTCTGTGTCTTTTCTGGTCACCTGTTTTCTTCTGTCTGCACCTACCTTTCCAGATGTTTTCGCTTTTCTACAGAAATTCTTAACCCTTTCCCATGTGAAAGTGGGTCCAGCTTTGAGGGACAGTTGTCCTTTGAATGCGGTTTCTGCTGCCGCTGTTGCTTTTTAGGCTTGCCTGTTCTGCACTCTGCCCATTCTGCATTCTTCACGGACTCTACCTTTCTGGAGCATGTGTTTGACATGTGGTCAGTCATCGCCTATTTGAAGCATATGGCCTTTTGCAACACTGGACCTGTTTCACTCCTCACCATGGTTGGACTGCCTTTTGCCACCAACAGTACCATTGAGTTTGCGCTCTCAGTGCTATCATGCTTGATAAATATGACGACGCTAGTTTGTTATATATGCAGACCATATTCCTATGTTTGTTACGTTTGTTATATGTGCAGACCATATCTATGTTTGTTATATATGCAGACCATCTTGATGTTTGTATATGCAGACATATTCCTCTATGTTTGTTATGCAGACCATATTCCACTCTCTATGTTTGTTATATATGCAGACCATATTACTCATTTGACAGATAAATTCACCACTTACTGTTTACTGTCTACTCTTTTCCAGGCAACAGAAGCAAATTTTAATTATCTCCGAAAGGTCAACAACCTGGAGGAGATATCTTCATTTCTTTAATTAATCTGTCTTAGGTTAACCTTGGTGGCTCTTCTGTCTGGCTAGATAAATGGATAGGAACTTTGCTTCTATCTGTGAATGTTTAGGTTGTGGCATAAATGTACTAAGGGGGATTGGCGGTTACCCCCTTGTTGGAAAGGAAACCCCCTCACCCCCCACTCGGGATAGGTTACGGGACCCCGACCCAAAAATACAAGTACTAGTAGTGGCTCCAGTACTAACAAACTGGCTCAGAAATCATTAATTTTTAGCTTAAAATTCGCTTGAAAAGCCTTTGAAAACCGAATTTGGCGTCTCCACTGCTGATATTTAAGAGAAATCGGTGCTTTTGGACTACCCTTTTCCTCTTTTTAAAATTGTTTTTTTAGCTCTAAACGCTATTTGGCAGCTTAAAATAGCGATTTTTTGCGTCCTTACTGAAAAAAACATGCTAAAAACGCATTTCCAGGCGTTTTGGAGCTTTTTGAAATTTTGGACCCACCTCTGGGCGAAATCCCCCCTCGACCCCCGACCTGAGGAAAACCCCCTATCCCCTCCCCCAGGTCGGCCCAGAGCTGTTACATGTATGGGTTGTGGGCGAATTGCTTTAGCACAACGGAAGTGACCAGTAAACTCGTTAGGACCAACTTCCAATTATGAGCCAAGCTAGATGCGTCAACAAAGCAATTAGTACTTCAAATTCCTATGCATTTTCCCCAAACCATCAAGTGCCACTGCGCAATTATATTCAGGTGACCTAGTACATCGTCTACCCGAGTACAGCAGTTTGGCAGCAAGCAAAATGGCCAACGCCACCAAGTCAGCTCTTGATCAGATGCCGGTTCAGTTCTACATCTACATAGTGCAAGGCTTTCTCATCTGCCTCTTCAACGTTCTGATCGTAGCCGCTATCCTACGAAAGGAGGAGTTGCGAGAGAAGAAAGAGTACCTAATCGCATGCGGTCTTGCCTTTGCAGATGCACTTTTGGGTTCGGCTTTTTTCGTCACAGGACTGACGCGTGTGCACCTTTGGTACACCAACACTCACAAACTGCCGAAAACCAGCTTTCAGTGCATGCTCACCGCTCAATCTCTGCTCAGATTTGTCAGCATCCCGCTGGCAACTCTGATGCTGGTTGCCATTTCCGTTGACCGACTCTTTCTCATGCTCTCACCCCTCACCTACTTTTCGGTTGAGCGCGGCTACGCGATGGGTTTAGTGGGTGGGTTCTATACCTTCGGACTGGCCAATACACTTTCCTTCATACTCATTTCCTACATCTACCGATTCCGCGGCACTTTCCCGGCCGTTTGCCAAGGCCCCTACGCGCTGGCGCGGACCAAGGCGGCAAAATACTTTTATTTTCTGCGCGCCGGAAGTGGCCTGCTGAGTGTGGTGTTGTACCTGTTTGTGCCGCTGGCCTATAAACTGCGCAGCAACAATCACCAGATTGAGACCCAGAAAAAACTGATAAAAACGTTCGGAATTTCGGCTCTATTTACCTTCATCTTTTTCGTTTGTCCCAACATAGTCAAAACCTTTCTGGCCGACACGTTGCCGCTGGCGCTCTGGCAGATTTTCGGTTCCTGGGGCACCGTCATTCAGAATGTCAACCCCATGCTCAACTTTCTTCTCTACACCTTGCGACATGAGGACATTAGACAGGCCGTGCTCGAGCTGTTTGGGGTTAAGCCTATTCGGGTTACAGCTCGTATTGAGTCTGCCGGGCGACAGCCTAGAAGCTCTAGGATTTCGAAATCCGGTATAAAATAGATGTTGCGGTAGAACACTCAATATACCGGTACGCCTGTCCAAAGTATTGAAACTGTTCATTGCCACTTGATTTCCTACTCAGATAACTTTTAAATTCGCTGCTTAATCTAAATAGAAAAAAGCATGACCTTATCAAGAATGTTGCACTATTAGCCTTTTCGCGAACGTTTTGTTGTGTTGTGAATCTTTGATTAAAACATTGAATTTCGACTTTCATTACACTTCCGATTTTGTATTGCATTGCAGTTCTGTTAAAATTCGTATTATTTTCTTGTGCGGTTTTGTACCTATGTATGTACCTGTATGAAACGCAATAGGGAGGAATGGATAGAACACGAGTTCTCTTGCAGATATTGCCAACAAAGATGGTTGTTATGGCACTGTGTAATGCTCGTTCCCTGTTGTAGACGATCGCTTTTGATTACTGGCACTGAGTGAGACATTGAAAACGAGGTTTGCGTCGACCAGGTGGTACAGCTCCAAAGAAGCCAAGTGTAGGCCGTTGCTCCTGTTTAGGCTAGCGGAGAGTGCAGTGTGTGGTGGCCAGGTTGCGTCTCTTGCGAGCAGTACAAGATGTGGCTTGGTGCTTGCCCAGCGCACGACTGTCAGGCTGTCTGAAGCAGCTGCTCTCAGCTTTCCCTCACACCACCTGCATTTTCGCTTCCTTTCTTTTCATTTTCAAGCTGTACTGCAAATTGTAGTAGGATTTGCTGACTTATTCAGGAATAAAATGCTAGTAGAATGAAGCCTACTCATCCCTCATCCCTGGCGAGAACGAGTAATGTGCAAGTGCTGTCTAGCCTGCAACCTCAACCAACAGCTCACGAAGATTACTTTGTTGTCATCAACTTGCCTTGCGGCAGTGGACACTGTTATGCCCAAATTCCAATTATAAGGGGCCGTCCATAAACGACATCGTTCCAAAATCCCGATTTTCGGCGAACCCTCCCTCTCATGCCATTACGTAATTTTCACACGCCCCCTAATAGATTGTTTAAAGAGAAGTCAAGAAAGTAGGGTTGGATTTTTTATTGATACTGTTGTAAACTGTGTTATAGCTAAATAAGTACCATAATTGCAAAGTTATAAAATGCAAAACGCACTAAAGCCAGCACTCGTCATACGAACAAACAAACAAATAGTAGCAAGAGAGACGCTCACAGCACCGTCTACCAAGTATGTACAGAATGAGATCGTGAAAGGCTAGAATGAATGGTGTGAAGACCTGTTCACACCACCTTAAACTACAGAAACCCACAGCAATATCGAACAGACTGAGTGAATGTCTCACATGAATGCAATGCGTGATTGTAAGTGAAGGTAATTAATCAGCTGCACTCAATAAAAATAAATAGCACACCAGCTATACATTTCTAAACAAGTGACATTTGCAACATCAACACCAATACATGCATTAGTGTAAGTTAGACAGTCAGGCACTTAACGCCGTTTATGGTTCCGACACCATTATTGGTACCCACACCTTCGCGTTGTCACCGGTACCGGTACCATGGCACCACTCTGTTCAGATTTCGTACCATATATGGTACCACCACAGTCGCCGAACGTGGCGCCATATATGGTACCGGCACCTTACATGGTGTCGGTACCATAAACGGCGTTAAGTGCCTGACTGCTAGAGAGACACGGGCAATATGGGAGACTGTTTTCAAAGTTTCTACATAACGCCAAAAACCGCTCGAAACCAACATAATCAAGCCACGAATATAATGTTTCATAACAAACAAACTTATCTATATTTCGGCTATGTATCAGAATTCGCAAATTAGCCTTGCCCATATCTGCCTTACTAACACCTTTTAGGGTCCAGAGACCGACAGAAAAAGCTTCTGGATTGACATAATCCAGCTCTAGCTTTACATCCGTCTCCTTTAAGGGATGTTCTTCGGAAGACTTAGCAGCACTCTCAACAGGCAACAGACCAAAATACTAGCATGACAAATAAATATGTAATGTAGATTGGTTAAAGTGCAGCTGAACCGACAAATAAAGTGTCTTTGTTGTTCAGGTAAGCGCCGTGTATTATGTCATCTGCAGTAGCCTCCTTACACCTTCCATGTCGTTGCAGACTCTCGTACTCACGCTCCATCTAAAAACCCTACTCCATACAACAAGTAACAAGTTTCAAACAGAAACGAACAAGCTTTGCACTTATCCGACCGACCGACCAACTCTAATTAGGGTTTCTTAAGCCCTAAATAGGGTTCCGGAACCCTATTTTAGGCTTCAGAGAGCCTAAACAGGGTTTCCTGGGTCGCCAAAATGAGACACGCCCAAATGTGCACGCCCAAACGCTGGGGTGTTTCTGAAGTCCTAACTAGGGTTCCGGAGCGCTAATTTCCGTTCCTGGAGGCCAAAAATACGGGTCCACCAGAACCCTAATTTGGGTTTCAGATACCCAAAACCCAAATTTCGGAACCCTAATTAGGGTTTCAAAAGCTGTAAATAGGCTTTCAGAGGCACTAAGTAGGGTTCTAGAACTCTAATTTAGGTCTCATAAACCCTAAACAGGGTTTCAGAGCCCTAATTTGGGTTTCAAAATTTCTAAATCGGGTTCCACCAGAAATCTATTTTAGCTGTCGAATAAAATAGAGCTTTCTTGCGCGTTATAAAACAAAAAAGTTTTTTGCACGTTTTTAATAAAAAATAGGATTTTCTGCCCGTTTTAAAACAATAAATAGGGTTTTAAAGGGCATTTTTCCACTACTGACTGGATTTTTACCCGATTTTTAGTCCTCAAAACCCTGTATTGAGCCCAAAAATGATTGATGAAACCCACTTTTGGACTCCAAAATAGGTCGCTGAAACCCCCTTTATAAATAGTGCTGAAACCCTATTTGAGATCTGGAACCCCCCCAGCCCAAAACCCAGCTACATGTATGATTCGAACCCAGAAACAACCGCTCTCACGGATGCCAGTGCGGCTGTTACACAGACGCTAGCGTACCTTATTGTCGATTTGGAAAGTCCACTGTGTCTCCGGGTGCCCGGTGCGTTTGTGGTGCATTTTGTCCTTGGCACTCACGAAGCAGTGCAAGCCCGAACTGCACTGACAGCTGTGGGCGCAGGATTGGCTGCGTGCCAGGTCATGCTCCACGCACAACGACTCAGTTTCGTTGACCGACTTGTGACAGCACAGACCTGCAATGTGTGTACGTTGCGTTTGGACTGATCTGTTGAAACTGGACACCACGCTGTTTTTCTTGGACAAAGCTTCAACTCTCTGTAGCAGACTACCTTTGGAAGTTAGACTTGATTTGGATACAAAAACTGAAGCGCAATTTTTCTTTCCTCCTACGCTAAAATATCAGGGGACATTATTGCAGGGGAAATAGGAGGGCTTGGAGCAGATCTGCTGGCTATGCAGTTATAACATACATGTAACACGCAATCAGCCGACGGGGGAGGGGACTTGGGGTCTCTAAGCCCAAATTAGGTGAGGTGGATGAGCTGACCGAAGGTAGAGAGCTATGCTAGAGCTCATACACGTAACAGGGGGTCTGCCCCACCCGACGTAGGCCAGACCCCCCGGATGGGGACCCCCAAGACGATTTCTCTGGAAAGTAATTTTTTGAACAAATTTTAAGGGTTTTTCAATTTCAGACAGAAAAATTGCCAAAATCGCATGTAAAACAGCCGTTTTTTACGATTTTTAGTCGAAAAATTGCTATTTATGCTAAAATATGCTAAAATTGCGTTTTTTTGTGCCCAACCCCCTCCCTAGAATTTGGGCTCAGACCGCTAACCTGTCCACCTTCGGCGGATGACCTGTTACATGCATGTTAGAGCTAGCAAACGGTTATTGGTGCCAGACTATATCATGCATGTACCAGCTCTGGGCCGACCCGGGGGAGGGGGTGCGGGTGGGATTTCCTCAGGTGGGGGGTCGAGGGGTTTCACCCAGAGGGGTCCAAAATTTCAAAAAGCTCCAAAACGCCTGGAAATACGCTTTTAGTATGTTTTTTCAGTAAGGACGCTAAAAACAAGCAAAAAATTACAAAAAGGGCTTCCAAAAACGCCGATTTCTCTTAAATACAACCAGTGGAAAGGCCAAATTCGGTTTCCAAGGGCTTTTCAAGCGAATTTTGGGCTAAAAATTAGTGATTTCTGAGCCAGTTTGTTAGTACTGGAGTCACTACTGGTAGTTGTATGTTGGGGGGGGGGGTGAGGGCATACATGGGCCGGAAAAATGGGTTGGGGGTAGTCAAAATCCGAAAATTTGGGGGTGGGCCTGCCGGTTTGGGGGGGGGTCGCGGCGATTTTGGTGGGTGGGGTCAGGAACAAAAGTTGGCTTCAGGTGGGTGGGTGGGGTCGTTTGGGGGGGGGGGGTCGAGCCCAAGTTGGGGGGTGGGCAAACCCCCCCAGACCCCCCCCAGCCCATGTATGGGTGAGGGGGGTTTGGCCTTGTAGAGATGCACTTTAATGCTGCATTATTATTGTTGCTGTTGTTGTTCAGAGTTCTGTCTACTATTGTGTGTGGGGTGTGTTTTATTACCTCTCCTCGTTGTTGTTTTGTCCAACTCCCTAAAATAAATACTCAACTGGTTCGCTCATAGTCGGTTGCTGTTACCGCATCAAGAGGCCTTTCCAGCAGGAAGGGTAACCCCAAACCCGTAGTACATGTATGCCTGTTAGAGCTAGCAAACGGTTAGTGGTTCCTGACCATACATGTAACAGGTCATCCGCCGAAGGGGGGAGGGGGTTGGGAGGTCTGGCGCCGGCCGGGGGCGTCTGAGCCAAAATTTTGGGAGGGGGGTTGGGCACTAAAAAACGTTCAAAAATCGAAAAAATCGCAATTTTTTGGCTAAAAATAGCCAAAATCGCTAATTTTAATACTAATACAACTAAAAACGCTAATACAGCTAAAAAATACTGTTTTGCAGGCGATTTTTGCAATTTTTGTGTCTGAAATTGTAAAAAAAATTTGCAAACATTTGCTCAAAAATTTACTTGCCAGAAAAATCGGAGGGGGGTCGGCGAAATCGTCTCGGGGGGGGGGGGGGGGGTCCCCCCCATCCGGGGGGGATGGCCTAATTCGGGCGGGGGGTACAGTGGAAAATATCAAAATTTTTAAAACATATTAATATAACTATACATATATGTTTTTCGCCAATCAAACATATAAATAACACATATAGTTATATGTTTCTGAAAATTGAATATGCACATATTTTTAAACATACAACATATTTGTGTAAAAGTCGCTTATTCACTTATATTTTGTCTTAATTTTCGATAATTCAAACTTGAGATTCTGAATTTCCTGTTTAAAACGGTTTGCAACAATTTAGATAGCATACTAAGATTCAATAAGCTTAAGTGAAAGTCAGATTTTGGAAAAGTTTACTGTCAAACAGCAACCAAAAGTCTTGAAATCATGAATTCCTATGGCAAAAACATGTATATGTTTCCAGAAACATATTGGCCTGAAAACATACAGTGGGGTGCAAAAGTTTAAACGCACCCAGTCAGGTACAAGAAAAAGTGACTTTTCACTTTTTTGTTGAAAGTAATTGGCAAGTGTTATACACCGTTGCATAGCTTGAGATGTTGCGAAGAGGTTGGCGCAGACTGCACTGTACTGCGTTGCTTTATGGGAAAGTTATAGCCAGTCTAAGCCAGACTGTCAGAAAAAGGGTTAGCAAAAGTTTAAACGCACTTTAAAAATCCCACAAAATCCGACTCAGATCTTTAAAATAAAAGTTGTACGAACACCTAAATAGTAAATAATAAATAACAAGACAAGTTTGATGCTTTGCCATGATTCAGTTAGCCCTGTTGTGCTCTTTGTCCAATTGATATGCAGAAGATTGAACCTGCTATGGTGCCTTGTATCAACGCGATCTCTAGCACCAGAGTGCCAGTAGCACCTTGACAGATCAAACTTACTAACATCTGGTGTATGTTAGAAAGTCTGGCATGCATAAATTTCAAGCTTTTTAGAAGTTACAAGTCATAGACGTTGGTAATTATGGGCTCAAACCAGATAATTATGGTGAATCTGCTAGATGATGGCCTCATTGTTATGGTTTATGAGGTGCATATCTGACTCAGCTGCCTGGTTTTAAGAAAAATAGCATGAGCAAAGACAGCAGAAGCCCTAAGAGGCCAGAGAAGCTGAACACAGTAAAATTGGGACCTTTACTATCATAGTCAAACATGAGTGAGCCAAGATTCAGTGTACACCAATGGCAGAAGCATTCACTGAAGCAGCCATAGGTCATCTTAAAATGAACAGATGATGGAATTCCATATCCATGGGATCACACAATGAATTTCAGTTAAAAACGCAAGTTTTTGTAAGCAGGGAAGATGTCTGCAGGTCAAGCTACCCTCACAGTTGCCGTCAGATGATTATTGTGGATCATTACTGGATATTCAGTATGCTGGTTATAGTGCTGTTAACTGAGTAAAGTGCCTAAATGGCATGTTCTGGTATTTTTGCATAAGAGAAACAATAGTACATGTAAAAACCATATGAGCTAACCTATGTTTGTTGGTTGCAGTCGATTACAAACACTGAGAAGACCAGAATACTAAACCTCAGTGTGACAGATGTGGAACAGTAATGATCTGTCAACCTTAATCTGATTAAAAAATGTTCTATTTTCGTGGTTCTTTATCATAAACACAGTTTGTTTAGCGTGATTAGCAGTCTCAGTCTTTTACACATCCATAAGAAGTTTGAGAGAGTTCACAACCATTCAAATTGCAGACCTTGTACACAGACCAAACCAATTTCACCATGATGAGATGTGTTATGATTAATTGCGTTACAGTGCGACTGAATTATTCCAAAGCATCAAAGTTGTTCATTAATTTATATTTAGGTATTCTTACAATCGTTGTTTGAAACAAATTTAGTCAGATTTTGAAGAATTCTGAAAGTGCGTTTAAACTTTTGCTAACCCATTTTCTGACAGATTGACTTAGACCGGATATAACTTCGCCATAACGCAACCCATTGCAGCGCAGTCTGCACCACCTTTTTAGTAAGATCTCAAGCTATGTAACTGTGTATAACACTTACCGATTACCTCCAACAAATCAGCGAAAAGTCAGTTTTTCTTGAAGAGGACAAGGTGTGTTTAAACTTTTGCACCCCACTGTATAAATACAAAACATATTTCACATGCAAACATATTGAGGAACATAACATATATGTTTTCCCAAAAACAATCATATTTATGTTTTAAAATATATACATAAAACATACATTGTATGTACATATATGTTTCCCACAGTAGTGGGGGGCAGACCCCAGACCGCCCCTCTGTTACATGTATGTTCCTGACTATATAAGGAGACGTACCGGGTTTGCAGTGCTGGTGAGAGTTGCAGGAGGACCCCTGTTGTCCAAGCATGGAGCGATTGGCGGCCGAGTGGAGGGCAGACAACTGAAACGGTTGTTAGCATTAAATTCCAATCAGACCGGCGCCCGCGGCCGTTTGTTTGCTCAAGTGGAGGCGGCCAAAAAATTATCTTCAATCAATAACCGCCGCTCGCCACCGTTGCCTACCTCCTCCTCCTCCTCCTCCTCCTCCTACACATTCCTTTAGCAAGTCTGGCTGTTAACTCAGCTATACCGGGTTACTCCGCAAATAGGCTCTTGCACTTTTTGGCCCTGCAGATTGAAACCGAGAACAAACTTTTTTTTATATTTTAGTCTTCTTCAGTCGAATACAATTTAGAACAGAGTTAAATTCAATCGTTGAAAGTTGTTTGTCAATTAATTGTGATAGTGCGAATAACATTTCATTTTGCACTCACTGTTTCGATTTTTCCTTGTTTTGTTTTTTTGAATTGTTTCTTACTGTTTGCACGCATTTTACATGCGAAAACTGCCAATTAACGCCCTCCCTCCAGGCGCGAAATGTCGAAACCTAAAATAAGCCCATGGGCTTACTTACGGAAAGATAAAACCTAAAATAACACCAGAGGGCCTATTTTCGGAAAAACCCGGTAACAGTCAGGTCAGCCAAACGGCGACATGCAGCACTGGCAAAAAAGACCACTTTTCTAGTCTTCCGAATAGCTTCAAATGGCCGCCACTCATACATGGGTCGAGGGGTTCATCGCCTTCCCGGCCCATACCACCTCGGCCGGCCATAGCCCCTCCCCCTTCCGGAGGGAGAAAATTTTCGCTTCTTTAGGCAAAATAGGCGTATTTTTACTTTTCTCCGGGACCCCCCAGATCTCCAGACCCCTTCGGATTTTTCCGGCTGATTCGATCACTTTTCTACCGAATGAAAGATAATTTTTTGACTATAGTTTGTTTTAGCCTAAAAGTCCTAGCCTGCTAGCCTTCTGTAGCCTGGGGTTATTCCCTGCCGAAATCAACTGACCCGAATTTGAAGACATCCAATTTGAACATGCTTCACATATCCATACATGGGCCGGGGTCAGGGGTTTACCCTTTGTTTTAGTCTTACGGCGGTCCCGCCCAGGCAATCCATCCATCCACCAGTACATAAGAACGATATAAGTGGCGCAGGAGCGGTAAAATTAAAAAAAAGATGTCATTTTCGTAATAAGCGTCAAAAACTGCATTATGTGAAATAAATTTGAAGGCTCTGTACCCTACATTCGACTGAATTGAGTCACCTTTCAACATACATGTAACAGGTCATCCGTCGAAGGGGGAGCGGGGTTGGGGTCTTAGCCAAAATTTTGGGAGGGCGGTTGGGTTGGGCACTAAAACACGCTTAAATATCGAACAAATCGCAATTTTTCGGCTAAAAATCGTCAAAAATCGCTAATTTGGGCTGAAATACAACAAAAAAATACAGGCGATTTTGGCAATTTTTGTGTCTGAAATAGCAAAAAATCGCAAAAATTTGCTCAAAAAATTACTTGCCAGAAAAAGGGTCCCCTTCCGGGGGTCCCTTAACCTGACTCGGGGCTAATTAAACCCAAACCTCCTAGTACATGTATGTCATTACGGCGTCGGTTCCATTTCCATATCATATTATGTTGTAAGGTGGAAAAGGGCAAAGACCTTGAATTGCCTAGCAGAGGCAGCGTTGGGGTCAGGTTGACCGTCAGCGTCCGACTGGTTGGGCGTCAAAAAGCGACTCAGCTGCTTTGCCTTGCGTCTACGCTGCTTGCGTCGCTGCCGGCGGCGCCACTTTTTGCTGAAACAGACAGACAACAGAAGATAAGCGAAGACGCTTGAGCGACAGAAAAGTTTTTAGGCAGTTAAAACGAATGCCGATAGAGAAATAATAATAAGAGACCGGTTGCTTCTGGCGGGAGAAGGGCTGGTGGTGGAGGTGGGTTGGTCGCCCAGAGAGCTCTCCAGCTTGTCGAGTCGTCGCGAGAGACGTCGCAGTTGCTGCATTATCTGCTTTCGCCAGCGGTTCCTGCCCGACTTTGGCTTCTTACGCTCGGCTGGCTTTTCTGCAACCAGTTTTGGTCTTACACATAAACAGAACAGAACAACTACACTATAAGAGGGAGAGGTAGACCACAGTCAGCTATTTCTTGTCAATGGCATAGCAATTCCGCTACAAATACATGGGCCGCATACATGTACTAGGGGGGTTTGGGGTTACCCCCCTGCTGGAAAGGCCAACCCCCCACCCCCGAGACAGGTTAAGGGACCCCCTCCCCCGACCAAAAAATACAAGTAATAGTAGTGGCTCCAGTATTAACAAACTGGGTCAGAAATCACTAATTTTTAGCCTAAAATTCACTTGAAAAGCCTTTGGAAACCGAATTTGGCGTTTCCACTGCTGATATTTAAGAAAAATCGCTGTTTTTGGAAGCTCTTTTTGTCATTTTTTGCTTGTTTTTAGCTATAAAACGCTATTTGGCAGCTTAAAATAGCGATTTTTAGCGTCCTTACTGAAAAAAACGCGCTAAAAACGCATTTCTAAGCGTTTTGCAGCTTTTCGAAATTTGGGACCCCCCACCTGGGCGAAACCCCTCGACCCCCACCTGAGGAAAAAATCCCCCTACCCCCTCCCCCCAGGTCGGCCCGGAGCTGTTACATGTATGTGGGCCGGCCATCCTCCATACACGTACTACAGTCTGTCTCAAAACTATCGGTGAGCTAGAGTTTCTGATTTTTTCGCAGAAACTTTCCTCTAGCCTAGACATGGCCTGACATTTCGGCTGAGCGGGGGTAGAATTTTCAATTCGTGAGGGGGGACTGATGGGGTGGTATACCAAACAGTCCGATTTTTGGCTAAAATCAAGTTTTTTTTTGCTTATTTTTCATTAAAATAATCTGAGCTCATTTACACCTTATCCAGGCCTATTTTTTTATCATAATTTTCTATACAAAATTCTTCCAAAAATTCCTGAGGGGGTATGACAGAGCCTGAGGGGGCCAACCCCCCTCAGACCCCACTTTGCCCATGTCTGCTCTAGCCCCCTATAACGTTATTATGTACTTGTAGACTACAACGATCTTTTCTACATTAAGCAAGTTAAGAAGAAGTGCTGTTTTACAAACGATTTTAGCATACATGATGCCTTTCCCCTCGACGGCCAACACTCCTTTCTTCTCCGGCAGTCCAGGCCCCCTTCTTCTCCCCGCAAGGACAAAGTTCAAGTCCTTGCGGGGAGGTCCTGTTCAGGTTCAGGTCAAGCTCACCTGAACAGAAAATTCTGAACAACCGTAGCGAGCCAACAAACTGACATTTTTTGCAGCAAGTTTGTCAGGCACTACAGTTTCTACAAAAGAAACTCTAGACCAATTTACAGAACAAACGGCCAAGAATTGAGTTCACAGAAGCGTTTCAAATTTTTCCATTCAGTGGAAAAATAGTTTGTTTCTACCGGTACTGTACCGTGTATGTAATGGAAAAATTTGAAACGCTTCTGTGAGCTTAAATTCTTGGCCGTTTGTTCTGTAAATTGGTCTTGAGTTTCTTTCGTAGAAACTGTAGTGACTGACAAATTTGCAGCAAAAAAATGTCAGTTTGTTGGCTCGCAATGGTTGTTCAACATTTTCTGTTCAGGTGAGCTGAATGGAAAAAATTGTTGCTGGTCACAGAAGCCTAAGAAAAGTGGCATAGTCACCAGTGGGAAGCATGATGGGTCCTGCGGGTTCATCTCCGCTGGGTAGCAGGTGCATGGAAGGAACGGGCGGTTGCATCAGTTGCTCCCTCAGTTGTCGCACCTCGGCGCGCAGTTTTCGCAGCTTTTTTCGCTTCCGTTTTAGCGCTTTTCGCACCTTTTTCTTCTCCTCCCCCACTATCAAGTCAGGCGAGTGGTGCTCAGACACGCCATAGCTGGCCACCAAAACTTGTCCGCCACTAAACAATGCATTCTCTTTAAAATCTCCATACTTAGTTGCAAAGATGCACGCAACTAATTCAGTAAGGCACTTAACGCCGTTTTTAAGCTATCGTCACCATATATACAAAATCTACAGGGTGCTTCAAAAAAAAAACAAACCAGCAGATTTTTTGCTGTAGCAACCGCAAATCTCAACCGATTTGAATGAATCCTGCTTTAAATGAAAGATAAATAAATTCTTGAACGACTGGTGTAGCTTTTATTAAGATGCGTTGCTTAGTTTCTGAGATAATTACTTTCAAAGTCAAAACAGAGATTTTGCAGTGCACAACAGAGATTAAAACAACCCAGCAGATTTTTTACTGTAGCAGACGCAAATCTCAACCGATTTCAGTGAGTCCTATTTTATATGAAAGATAAATTAATTCTTGAAAGTTTGGTGAAGCTTTTATTAAGATATGATGCTTGGTTCCTGAGATATTTTCACTCAAAGTCAAAACAGATTTTGGCTATGAACAAGAGCGATTTTTATTATTCTGTTGCACTTCATAATAAAACCGATTCCTACTGCTCAGGGCTAACGTAACGAGGTTTTTCTGGTGCCACACTGCTTGGTTACTTCATTTGTAAAAGTCTTGTTGCCCCTCAGCAGTAGGAATCCGTTTTGTTGTGAAGTGCAACGGAATCGCTCTTGTTCACTGCCAAAATCTCTGTTTTGAGTTTGAAGGAAAATATCTCAGGAACTAAGCAGCGTATCTTAATAGGGCCTCCACCAGTCTTTCAAGAATTTATTTGTCTTTCATTTAAAGCAGGATTCATTAAAATCGGTTGAGATTTGCGGTTGCTACAGCAAAAATTCTGCTGGGTTGTTTTTTTTGACACACCCTGCATAATATAGCATACATGTCGCTGGGTTTTTCCGTGGGGGGGACCTTTTTGAAATCCCAAATAGGGTTTTGGGACCAAGTCCAAAGTGGGTTTTGCGACCCTTTTTTGGGGTCCAAAGGTGGGTTTTGTCTACCTTTTTTTGGGGTAAAAAGTGGGTTTTGTCGACCTTTTTTAGGGATTCTGGGGCGAAAAATGGCTTCAAAACCCTATTTGGACCGAAAAAAGCCTTTAAAACCCTGTTTTTGCATTAAATATGCCTTAAAAACCCTGTTCCGGTTGAAAAAATGCCTTAAAAACCGAATATTGAAGCAACGAATGTAATAAAAAGCTGTTTTGCGCTCAAAATACGTATTGAATATGAGTTTCAGCGATAAAATACTGATTGAAATGCGTTATATTGACTAAAAATAGTTCACAGAACCCTAATTTCGATTCTGAGGCACGCGCAAAACCCTGTTTTGACTTATAAGGTTACTAAAAAACCCTATTTAGTGATTTGAATGCAGTTCTTAAACCCTGTTTAGGGTTTCTAATCAACCTAAAAACCCTCTCTAGGCTTTCTAGCCAGTGCTAAAACCCTGTTTAGAGTTTCAAAGTAACCTAAAAACCCTAATCAGGCTTTGAAAGTAACCTGAAAACCCTAATCAGGTTTGAAAGTAACCTAAAAACCCTAATTAGGGTTTCAAAGTAACCTGAAAACCCTGTTTAGGGTTTCAAAGTAGCCTAAAAACCCCAATCAGGGTTTAAAAGTAACCTGAAAACCCTGTTTAGGGTTTCAAAGTAGCCTAAAAACCCTAATCAGGGTTTGAAAGTAACCTGAAAACCCTAATCCGGGTTTAAAAGTAACCTGAAAACCCTAATCAGGTTTGAAAGTAACCTAAAAACCCTAATTAGGGTTTCAAAGTAACCTGAAAACCCTGTTTAGGGTTTCAAAGTAGCCTAAAAACCCCAATCAGGGTTTAAAAGTAACCTGAAAACCCTGTTTAGGGTTTCAAAGTAGCCTAAAAACCCTAATCAGGGTTTGAAAGTAACCTGAAAACCCTAATCCGGGTTTAAAAGTAACCTGAAAACCCTAATCCGGGTTTAAAAGTAACCTGAAAACCCTGTTTAGAGTTTCTAAGTAACCTAAAAACCCTAATCAGGCTTTGAAAGTAACCTGAAAACCCTAATCAGGGTTTGAAAGTAACCTGAAAACCCTAATCCGGGTTTAAAAGTAACCTGAAAACCCTGTTTAGGGTTTCAAAGTAGCCTAAAAACGCTAATTAGGGTTTAAAAGTAACCTGAAAACCCTAATCAGGGTTAAAAAGTAACCTGAAAACCCTGTTTAGGGTTTCAGAGTAGCCTAAAAACCCTAATCAGGGTTTGAAAGTAACATGAAAACCCTAATCAGGGTTTAAAAGTAACCTGAAAACCCTAATCAGGGTTTAAAAGTAGCCTAAAAACCCTAATCAGGCTTTGAAAGTAACCTGAAAACCCTAATCAGGGTTTGAAAGTAACCTGAAAACCCTAATCCGGGTTTAAAAGTAACCTGAAAACCCTGTTTAGGGTTTCTAAGCAGTCTAAAAACCCTAATCAGGGTATGAAAGTAACCTGAAAACCCTAATCAGGGTTTGTAAGCAGTCTAAAAACCCCATTTAGGATTTCCAACCCTTAAAAAACCCTGTTTTGGGTTGTATGGCAGCCGAAAACCCAATTTTGTGCTGCAGAATGTATTGTCTGGGCTAAAATTTTCTTTACTTTGGAATCCAAAAGTGGGTTTACCGGGCCCCCCCACAATGCCGGTGGGGGGTACTTTTGCCGAAAAATCGGGGTGGGGGGGGGGGCCGGCCCCCCCCTTTACCCCCCCCCAACGACATGTATGTAATATAGTCATCATTTAGTCATCTGCCTTTCTTTCCTTCCCTGTCGCTGTCTCGTCAAACAGTTTTGTCTTTTTTGGCATTTTTGTACAGTTAGAAAGAAGTGCATCAGAGTGTCTAGCTACTCCTACTACTAGCTTAGCTTCTAATTGTAAAAATCGAAAATAAGTCGTCAACTCTACCTGTTTGCTTCAGCAATTTTATCCGAACTACCAGCAGACAATAACAAATCGGCTTTCTTGCGAGTGGTTGTTGCAGCTCCGGCCAAACTATTAATAAGGGCCACAGCAGACACACACAACAGAAGCTGACCGTTTAACATCTCTCTACTGCAAACAACTGACGTTCCTGCAGGTTACTACCTACCTAAAATCATACACGTTTTCTGAGCATCAATCAATCGACTATAAAAGCGGTAAATATGGCTTACTGTATCTACCGTATCCCGGGTGACGGTAGCAGTTTTTTAAATCATCCTATTTGACTCGTTTCTTATCTTCTTAGCTTCAGGCTTAGGTTTTGGGCTCAGGCTTAGGCTTTGGCTTTGGTTCAGACTTAAGCTTAAGTTACGTTCAAAAATGCTGCAATCGGCGATACGGTTGTTACAGTAACCTACAATATTTACTGTTTTTGCAGTCGACTTATGCTCAGAGCTCAGTCAGAGTCAGAAAAGCAGTGTTGCCAGGTCTGAGGGCTAGAATTCCCCCAAAATTCCCCAAAAATACAAAAATCCCCCAAAAAATTCCCCCAAATAAAAATTGAAAAGTGCAACAAAATGTATGCTCTGCAGAGGCCAGTTATGGCTGTTTTCCTTTAATTGGATTGATTAACATCGTTAAAACGTAGAAGTAGGGTTTGCTTGTGTAAAAAATGGCACAAATGAACTTGATCCATAATAATTAAACTTATTAAAGACTCAAAATGTCAGTTCATAAACCACAAGTCTGATTTATTCAGAAAAATTTCAAGCAAAAAACGTTTGGGTTTCGTAACAGGGTTTTCAGATTACTTCCAAGCCATAAACAGGGTTTTCGGGCTACTTTCAAGCTGTAAAAAGGGTTTTCAGGTTACTTTCAAGCCGTAAACAGGGTTTTCAGGCTACTTTCAAGCCGTAAGAAGGGTTTTCAGGCTACTTTCAAGCCGTAAACAGGGTTTTAGGTTACTTCCAAGCCATAAACAGGGTTTTCAGGCTACTTTCAAGCTGTAAACAGGGTTTTCAGATTACTTCCAAGCCGTAAACAGGGTTTTCAGGCTACTTTCAAGCTGTAAAAAGGGTTTTCAGGTTACTTTCAAGCCGTAAACAGGGTTTTCAGGCTACTTTCAAGCCGTAAGAAGGGTTTTCAGGCTACTTTCAAGCCGTAAACAGGGTTTTAGGTTACTTCCAAGCCATAAACAGGGTTTTCAGGCTACTTTCAAGCTGTAAACAGGGTTTTCAGATTACTTCCAAGCCGTAAACAGGGTTTTCAGGCTACTTTCAAGCTGTAAAAAGGGTTTTCAGGTTACTTTCAAGCCGTAAACAGGGTTTTCAGGCTACTTTCAAGCCGTAAGAAGGGTTTTCAGGCTACTTTCAAGCCGTAAAAAGGGTTTTCAGGCTACTTTCAAGCCGTAAAAAGGGTTTTCAGGCTACCTTCAGCCGTAAAAAGGGTTTTCAGGCTACTGTCAAACCGTAAAAAGGGTTTTCAGGTTACTCTACCCACCGACATACACAATAGAACATCATAAAACAAGCATGAGAAATGAACTGAGCGCAAAAAATTACCATATAGGTACTTTCATGGCACTTAGTGCATAATTCTCGTCTGTAAAACGTATGGAGAAAATCAGATTTTCGACCAAATTTAACCGGCCACTGCTCGAGAACCGAAACGATTCCCCCGGGTTTGAAAGCAGTTTTGGATAACCCATGCAACGGCTAATTGACGCTAAAGTGTGGAGCCCAGATGAAGTGCTCGGCAAAATTCCAAGGCATTTGAAAATGGAATGTAAAAATTGCTCGATTTTCAGCGGTTCAGATCGGGGACCACAAAATTGGACTGGGTGAAGCTAGAGCGATGAAATTGATAGAGTGAGTAGCTCATACCAATGCCTTAATTGTCTGCAAATTTCAGCCAAAAAGCTCAATCCTGAAGAGAGTTACAAGCACTTGAATGTACAGCATAAAATCGATCGATTTTTCGGTTGCGCCGCTGGGCGAACTTCTGGGGGTCCGTGTGGGCGAACCAGGGCGCGCTGGGCAGAACCGTTTGGGGCGATAAGTTAACTATACTAAAGGTTCATCGTGAGGTATGCCACGTGCCTGGGTGCCGACCCCCATGTGAACACATCTGCCCCACTTTTACAGACAATGCCAATTAATTATTGTATCAAAAATGATTTCAAAGTAAAATATAATTCATTTTTTTCAAAAATGCCACTTTCGTCTGAATTTTTATTTTAGGAAATTCTGATACAAATCAAAACTTTTAGTCAGGACAATGCTTGATTTTTGCGTTTTAAAAGTTTTTCTGCAGTTTGCCAGCTAAAACATTCCTCCATGTACATAAGAAAATTTAGCCTGTTTTATCACAACAAAGAAAAACACGTTCCACTTGCCAATGTGTTTTATCGGTACCTATAGGGTAGGCCGGGGTAATTCGGCACAGGGGGGAATTCGGCACAAAATTTTTTATTGGATAATTGCGTTCGAACGAATGCAGCTAGATGAACGGTTAATGCAGTTACGTAATGCGTATTGTGTGCTGATATAATGTATAAAATATTAACTCTATCTGCTTAATCAATCGTGAGCTACAGGTCATTGTTTGACACCAACTCAAAAAACCCGATTTTTAAACTGAATAAACCTAAAACTACATTAGCTCGGACGGATTAAAAATCTGCAATTAGGTTGGTTTCCTTCAAATATTATTCACTGAAAATTTCACTAAAATCGGTGCAGTAGTTTTTGAGAACCGACGACCCGCTTTCGGGGGCAAAAATGGCACAAGTAGACACGCAGGTTTTCGCATCATTTTGGAATGGAAAAGCTGTTGATTACGGTAGTTGAAGTCAGTTTTCCCGCAAAAAATCGGTTTTTTTCAAAACTTTCGTTCAAAAACGGTTATTTTTGCTTAGTTTATGTATTTTAAGCATCACCATGCTGATTTACACAGTAACCAGTTATTTTATGTTAATTAATTAACTAATTAATAATTTTAATTAATTAATCAAAAATTGTTAATCAACTGCAAATTGCTTATTTTCTTGGTGCGTAAGCCTTTAGCAGTGTTAATAGAATGAAAACATTGACATTTTTTACACGGAGGCCCGATTTAGCATATGTTTGTGTGTATGCAAATTATGCATTTATTCAACCACTGTTACACATACAAAGTAGGTTTTCTGCTTGAAGCAAAAGCTAGAAACCTTCAAACAAGAGCTCCATGAAAGTATAACGCTAGAACTCTGCCTTTTTCGATTGCCAAGTAGAAAAAACCAACTTATGTGGGGATCATATTATCTCAACGTTTAGAAAGCTGTAAAAGCCACTACAACTGTACAATGCTGGCAAAAATTGTACTACAGACTCAGATGAAGTGGCTCTAATCGTAACATTCCTTAAGATGGGGCTGTTAGGCTTCAAAACCAAATTTTCCGCGTTGTGCCGAATTGCCCCACCGGTGGGGTAATTCGGCACATGAATAAAATCGAAAAGGAATCGCTCGCCATTCCTTGTAGAATGGTCGGAATGGCTTCAAACCTTTTGCACAGTGTAACTAAGAAAAATTGAAAAATTCCGGACCGAAAATCAGGTTACTGCTGCTAAGTTGGGCCGAGATATTTTTGAAAAACTGAAAATGGTGTGCCGAATTACCCCGGCTTACCCTATGTAATATCTTAAGCAGGTGAGATGAGAATTGGAACGATGCCTACTTAGGCCTAAAAGCTATCCTGTTTGGATTTTCAGTCGCTAATAAGGTTCGATAGATAAAAAACGATACTCAAAACATGTTACAGCAAAAATAATAGCATCGAATAGTAAAAATATGGACATGCAGTAGTCGAAATTGGCACTAATACTGGCGAAAAGCTTAAAAATACTAGAAAATTGCTGAATACAAAATTCCCCCACGAATTCCCCCAGATTTTGCCAAAATCCCCGAAATAATTCCCCCACTCCCCCAAATGAAATTTCTCCCCCAAACGCAAAAAATTCCCCCAATTTTGGGGAAAATTCCCCCAACCTGGCAACACTACAGAAAAGAAAAATTTCCAGACCAAGGTTACGGTCTCAAACCGAACGCCGCTTCCTGTTTAAAGTCCTTAAAGCTGTCGTACGGTAGGCGCTAAATTTAAACGCTGCCGGCGGCCTGACTAGGAACGGAACCGGTATTCGGTATTATACGGTATTTTTCGCTATATGGTATCATCCGGTACACGGTATTTTTATACCGTTCAATTCAATTTATTCAATCTCGAAATATGACATCAAATGGAGTAAGCACAGAAAGAGCAGAAAGCAAAAACGACAATACGAGAAGAGAGAGCTCTTACAGTGCCCGTCGGTCCAAGGAACGTTGAAAATTACAAAATGGCAAAAGAAAATCAGTGGTAATTTGGCACAGAAAGTGGATACATTAGGAGCGGCGAAAACAGTTGAATCAAGAGAATTCCACAGATTAATGACGCCATTTGAATTAGAGCACAATGTATTTGGAGAAGTCCGTAGGGCTGTAAGAGTACTGTTGATTGGGTATACCGAACCCATACCGAAAAATGGGTATTTTTGAGAATACATACCCAATAAATACCTACCGATTCCAGGTATTTTAATAAATACCCATACCGGGTATACCGATATTTTGGGAATACCCAGGTGTTTGGGAATCGGTATTTTTAGCCAGCTTGGTACAATTTTTATCGAAAATTTCCTATGATCACTGTTTTCTTTGTAATTTTGTATTTTTGGGGCATGCAGAAACACATTCTATGACGATATCCTTTCAAAATATCGAATTTGAATTATTTTTAGTCGTCTGACCCTACTCCCTGTCCCAAACTTGTTTTGTCATTAGAAATTAGAAACCCGTCCGAAACTTTGTCATAGAAAGCGTTGGTCTAGTTTTGGCTTAATTTCACACTGCTCCTTAATAATGAAGTCTCTATGTACTTTATGTACAGTACATTCACAAGGAACAGAATAGCCCGCCTTTTGTCACTGCTCGTTGGATCTCCATACTGTACAATAGCAGGCCTTAAAACTACAGTGCAATGGAAGCATTTCTCTTAGCCAAACTTATTTATTAAAACGACTTTCACTCCAGTAAAATCAAAATAATTTCAAAAAATTCCCAAAAAAACTGTAAATCCTCTTAATTTTGATGAATTTTGTACCCTCTGACGTTGGAAATTACTAATTCCATGGCCTTGTAAATGAGAAATTCATTGTTTTGACTTTGTAAAACATTTTCCGCAAATACCGAATAAATACCGGTATACCGGTATTTTTGCGAATACCTACCCATACCGAACCGATTCCTGGGTATGCCGAAAAATACCTACTGTACCCACACCGAACCGATTCCTGAAAATCCCATACCCAAACAACAGTATGTAAGAGCAGTGCAGTTTATTACCGTAAAACTTCTAATAATAGCGCTGCGCTATTATTGGAGCGTGCGCGTTTATTATTTCAATGCTACATTGGCCACCTCAAGTATCCTCATTTTTCCTGAAAATACAACAGGGTATTTTTGTTTTAAACACAAGCAGTCTTTCTATGAGTTTTAGTCTGACTAATGTTTGCAAGCTTAATCAAAGAAAATTGTTTTAAAGAGACAGTATTCTACATTGGAACCACGTATAAAGCGTTGATCGTGGGATCGTGCGCGTGGGAGCGCTACTACGTATATATTAGAGCGTGCGCGTTTATATTTCGGGTTGTCCTAAAAGGCACTACTAATGGAGCGGCGGTTTTATTAGAAGTTTTACGGTATTCTGTTCCCCAATATCCAATCGTATATTGCAGTGTTGTTCCTAGCTCAAATTTCTAAAACTCGGTAAGTATTCAGTAAGTAAATCCAGATTTTTTGAAATTCAGTAACTACGAGTAAAGTTAGTTAGTTCGTTAGTTTATTCGTCCAAACACAAACAAATCATCAGAACCCTGGGGCAGACTATAGCAAGTTTACTCGGACAGCGTCAGAGATGCATTTTACTGTCATTGATCAAAACAGCAGGAGAGAAAAGTCACCGCTATCAAGATACGTATGTCTTAACCGAAACCGGGCAGACAAAGCAAGTCTTTGATGTAAAACGCAAACAGGTTTTCAATGCTTCATTATCAAGTTGAGTAACAGACATTTTCTCTTGCTGCTGCGCCATGAACTGGTTGACTTCTCTCCTACTTCTGCCCTGTCTCGCTCTTATTACTGATGCAGCCAAAATAGTCAAAGTGCATGAGCAGCTCCCGACAGTGCAAAGATCAGACAAGAAGGGCTACTTTACCAAAAGCTCTTCCTACCTCTCTTTTGGCAAGTTCCTGCTGCAGAACAAAATCTCTCTCAAGAAGCGCCTCAGTGATGTCTATGGAATCGGTGACCGTCGCGACCGATTGCAACAATTCTACAAAGGAATTCCAGTCTTTGGGGCAGAGGTGGTCAGTCATCAACTCTACAGACCGATTCAAGCTTCCACCAGACATTACTTTGGCAGAGTTTTCACTGGTCTGGAAGAAGATCTGAAAGAAGCCAATCTCTGGCAAGTGCGAGAGCGTCAGATGCAGGTGTTGAAAGAGTTTAGCAAAGCCCAGGCTGAACTGCACCCCAACGACACTCTTGAGTTGAAGAACATCGGACTAGTGGTTTATCTGGACAAGGACGGCACGGCTAAGTTGGGTTACTTTGCCATGTGCGCCATTTCGAAGGAAGACGACGTTCCAACAGTGCCCACTGCCATTTTGGATGAGCAGGGGAGCGTGGTGGAAATATGGGATCAGGTTTCAACAGATGGAAAGAGTTTTGAGGCTGGAGGGCCTGGAGGCAATGACATGATTGGGCCACACAAATACGATGGAAAAGATCGACCAAAACTGAAAGTCACAAGAGATGGCAAGGAATGCACAATGAAGAACAAGTACGTTCGAACGGTGCATAATGAATGGTTAACGTTTTCCATGTTTGGAGGGGACATCAGGAACAAAACGTTTTCTTTCTTATGTCCCGACCAGAAGGAAGCCTACATCCATGGAGCCTACTCATCCTTGAATGATGCCCATTTCTTTGTCACCGACACCATTCAGATGTTCGAGGACTGGTTTGGCGACTAATCCATTAAACAAGAAACCGATCCAAGTTCGCGTTCATGTTGGGCGAAACATGAAAAATGCCTTCCACATCTTCAGCACAGTCAACTTTGGGGATGGAAGATGCATGAGCGCTTATTGCAGAGGTGGTATTATTGGCTGTCAACGATGGCTGTCTACTGCGAGCAGTTGCAGTGTGGTGGCCCATGAGCTGGGCCATGCAGTGGTGCACCACTTTGCAGATTTCACCAAGTCAGGAGATGAGAGATGCCTGAATGAGGCATTCGCTGACATAACCGGCAAGACCTATGAAACCTATCTGAACGGTGAACTGCTCAACTGGGGCATTGGAGGGGACATCATGAAGATTCCACTTCGATGCATGGACAACCCGAAATGCGACAATAAGTCAATTGACCACTGCAAAGATGTTGGAAGCAAAAATTCACACTACTGCTCGGGAGTGTTCAACAAGGCTTTCTACACTATCGCTACCAACATGTCAAAGGACGTCAAAGCAGCATATGAACTCTTTTACTGTGCCCTGGCCAACACCTGGACCAAGGGCGTCAGCCACACAGAAGCTGCTGAGTTGGTGCTCAAGACTGCCGACATGCTGAAAGAGTCAGCTGAAGATGATAAACCGTGGTGCGTCAAGGAAAACCATCACAAAGACCTGGACATTGATGTGGTGAGAGAAGGCTTTGAAGTGGTGGGCATTGTTTGTAAGCAGAAGAAATCGGAGAACAAAAAGAAAGACACTGATGGCTGGAAATGTGAGTGCAAAGAATAGGTTCACTTGAAGTATAGATGCTGTCTTGGGATTTGGGTGGTACTATGATATTTTCCAATAGAGTTGGCTAACATTACATAGTATAGTGCTGAGAAAGTGCTGTATTGTTTTGTGACTATTTCTCCATGAACAAAGGTGCTATAGGTCTTCGTATGTATTCCGTTTATATCAGTAACATACTGTTCGTAACGTAAGTATGTCGGAAGTAGTGTTTTCGATCAAATTAAATAACAAAATTAAATGTTTTTGGCCAAAATCACCAAGTAAATAGCAATTTAATAACAAATTAAATTTCTTGCGATGACTGTCAAACAAATTAAAATTATATTAAATTTCGTAAAATTGACCTAGAAATTTGATATAAATTTGATATGAATTTGATATAAATTTGCTTGGTTTGGCAGCTTCATTAACCAAAGTCTGGCTACAAAACAACAAATTCAGTCCAAAGTTGACCTTGTTCATACTTATTGCAGCGATATCAACTCATTAAATGCTAATTTGTAGACCATTTGTCGCCATCTGAAGAAAGGTCGACCCATTTTGGACTGACACGACTGAGGCTTTGAGCTGTTTCCTCAGGAATTGAGAATTGATTTTAGCAAATTTATATTTAATTCATATCAAATAACAAATTTGTATAAAATTAAATTCCAGAATTTGTGCACCAAGCAAATTAATAGCAAGTTATTTCTTCTGAAGGCTGAGGAAGCAATTTAATAGTTATTTAATTTCAAAATAAATTTACTCGGAAACACTAGTCGGAAGGCCGGCTTCCGATTAAATCAAATTCAGTTTTCGACGCGAATTTATTGAGTAGGTACGTACGGCATACTGTTGTTTGCGTATACGCAAAAATACGCATTTTTATCAGAATGCGTATACGCATACGCGTACGCATTTACATCTGGATACGCAATACGCATACACATTTTTATCGCATTTGAGTAGTTTTGCATATGCGTATTTACTATACCTTTAGAGGCTAAGGAGCCAGGGATGTGAGGTGTGTTTTTTCTGGTGTTTTTTCCGTTTTTTTCCGAAAAAAACCGGTTTTTTCCTAAGGGTCGGAAAAAAACATAAATCGTGGAAAAAACTCAAGCTAAAAATTGCTAATTTATGTCATTTTTCAGTTAAAAAATGAACTTTTGCGATGTATAATAGGCAAGACTAACTCAAAACTCTTAGAAAAACAACAGAAAAGACCAAATTTGGCAATTTTAAACAAAAAGGCCAACTGTTGTAAGAAAATTTACATATAGCGTTTACTGATGGGGCGTATCAGGCACTGTTTCATGCCTGTTTCGTGATTTATATCTACGTAAGATGGGTATTTCTGTTCTGAAAAGACTCAGGAAGGCGCTAGAAAGCGTTAGGAATCATAAAACCAGGCTAGGGTACTCAGAACTTGAGCTGGAGTTTTTTCCGCGATTTTGGAAAAAACCGGAAAAAAAACTGGAAAAATACAGGCCGAGGTTTTTTTCGGAATAGTATACAACCCTGTAACCAACACTTTCTCAGCACTATACTATGTAATGTTAGCTAACTCTATTGGAAAATATCATAGTACCACCCAAATCCCAAGACAGCATCTATGCTTCAAGTGAACCTATTCTTTGCACTCACATTTCCAGCCATCAGTGTCTTTCTTTTTGTTCTCCGATTTCTTCTGTTTACAAACATAGCCGCTGGCTAATCTCAGTCGGCCAACCGCTAGTGCATAGTTCTCAGGAGGCAGTCTATCTGGCTTCCACGGGTACCTCACATAGTACCTGCCATTCTTCTTCATCACTGTCTCATTGAATTGCTCCAGTGCTCTATCGTTGTCAGTCTCAGTAATCGAATCCTTGATTCCAATTGTCTCCAGAGCTACAAATCGATCCCAGCAGGCATTATCCAAAGCTGGTTCTCTGGGTGGTTTCTTTTCTTCCGATTTGAGCATGACATCCTCAGAGGGAAACTCTTCGGCAGATTCACACTTCACATGGATCCGATTCCAGTCTGAAGATGCAAACAGCACAGGCTCAGTCAGTAACTGCTTACCAAGCGTCAGTGACAGGAAACTCAGACAGCTCATAGTGCCAGACTCTTCCTGGTAGTCACTCTCCAAACGTTCAGACAGAATCCAACCAAAGTGAGACTGAAGCAAGTACAATCCTGGCGCACCCTGAATAGGAATCTTGCCAGGGAGCATGAAATCTGCATAGTAGTCATTTCCGATGATCAAATCAACCTCCATTTGATCTACAGTCGTTGGGAGTCTATCCGCTAGCTTGTAGTGCTGGATCTCCTGGATGATTGACTGATTTACTGGGTATCGTTTCATCGACTTTGTGAGATGCTCTGTGGGCCACACTGAAGCGAAAATGGTCTGGTAGCTACCATCCACTAGTTGCAGTTCGAACTGAACCTTCGAGCACTCTCTTGCAGTGGAGTTTGAGTTGCCAAATGTTGAGAGAGCGAATTTTTCCTTTTTGCCACTCTGCAATCCCAACTTACGGCTCATCGACTCAGACAGGAAAACTCGAGAACTGCCATTGTCCAGTAGTACACGCAACTTCAGCTGCTGCTGAGGTTGAGAAGGATTTCGAATCGTTGTAGTCACAGTTTGCATGAGGGTGTGATGCACCTCCGATGCAAATGCAGCAGTCTCTTGAGAGAATTCCTCAGTTGCCACAGTTGCAGACTGGTTAGACCTGCGAAAGTCACTGGGGCTCGAATTCACAGGTGATCCAAGCTTCTGAGGGCACAAACTACGATGATGATTGTTCTTGGCTTTGCAGTGGAAGCAGGACACTTGTTTCTGGCACTGTCTTACAGTATGACCTGGCATCATACACCGAAAACAGCGACCTTTCACTTTCTCCTTGCGAGCCTCTAGAGTTGAAAACGTCCTGCACTCATCTGACCAGTGAGCTTTGCCACAGAACAGACACTTAGCTGGTAGCTTACTAGACTTGTTTTCGCCAGTAGAAGCCGTTAACGCACTGGCAGAAGCTTGGTTTTGACCACCAACTTGGCTTCTCCTTTGACTTCCACTGCCAAACGTTGGCTTCTGCTGGTTTGGACTGGTTGAGCCACCTTTGGCCTCTGTTTTCAACTGAGTTCGCTGCTCAGCAATGAGCGTTGCGTGTCGCTCACCTGTTTCCACAGTCGTTATGTACTCTTGCAGTGCTGGCCACAGTTGTCGCATGGTCAGACTTTCAAGCTGGCCACACTTCTTTGCAATCTCCATAACCACTTGCTTCGGTAGTTTGGCCTGAATGGTAGAAACGAACACCCGATGGTAGGTATCCTCACCCAGAGCCCTTAGACTGCGCAACACGTGGTCCACATCACTGTACATCTCCCTCAGTTTTGAAGGACTGTTCGTGGCTGGTGGCAATTGACTAAGCTTGAGGTACAAGGCGTTGATGATCACCTGGTTGTTGCCGTATCGCTTGGTGATTATGTCCACCGCCTGTCTGTATTCTCATTGGAAGGCAACAAACCTTGAATCGTTGTCAATGCCTCTCCAGTCAGGTAAGATCGCAAATAGCTGAACTTCTCAATCGGAGACAGCTTTGGATTCTTGTCCACCACCGCAGTAAATTGCGCCCAAAACGCTGGGAACGTCAGAATATCTCCTGAGAATTTTTCTTGGGAAGACGCGTAGAGGAAGTAGCAGTTGCAGCAGCAGCCGTTTCTTCTCCAACCTGCTGGCTGGTCACTAGTCTGTCTAAAATCTCAGTAGTCTTGTTCAGGTACTCCTGCAGTCTCTCCTCTGAAACGGAAGTCGTTGGGCTTTTAGCACCCTCTGGAATACCTGTCTTATCTTTTTCGAGCCACTGCTCAATCTCCAACAGTACGTCCTCCACCTTTTCCTTAAAGTCAAAGTCATTGTCATTTTCTGACTGTACCTTAGCGAGTTCGTCTTCAGAGAGGTCCTGTTGGTCCAACTCAATGGACAGCTTTGCGACGATGTCGTCAAATTGAGCAATCTTTTGCTGCAGTTTCTTTTCAATAAATCGAATTTCTTCGACTTGCTTCATTTTTTCATCGCCGTCCAGTCCGTCAGCCAGTAGAGTTTGAACTCTGTCGATCTCTTGGTCGAACAGGTTGCGCAGCTTGGTTCTCTGACCTTTCAACAGTCGGACAGACATCGTACAGTAGTACGTATAAGAGGAAAGAATTTAGCAAATACTTTTACTTTTATCGAGGAAGGAGAAAACAAGTTTTTTACCTGTATCAGAAGCTCAGAAGCACACGACAATCACGTCGGCTGCTCACCAATTTTATGCGGTGGCCTGTTAAAACACGCATAAAAGGGGAATTGTCGAAAGCTGAAGGAAAATCGGCAGCTTCACCTTCTTCCACTCCAAATCGGCCGATTCTCGGGATAGTACTTCGGCGGGACGATTTAAGGTAGATCAAAGTGGTGTGGCTGGAAGGAGACAGTTTGTTAAAGAAGTACAGAAGCTAGAAGAGTGGGAATCGTGGAAAGCTGAAGGAAAATCGGCAGCTTCACCTTCTTCGACTCCAAATCGGCCGATTCCCGGGATAGTAGTTCGGCGAAGATCGATGACGTGCAAATCGTGAGTGGCGGGCTGGATGATCGAAGTGGTTCTGGTACGATCTAGAAGTCAGCGAATGGCAGAGGTGGCCTGGAGGATGAAGACAATTTAGGTTCAGTAGAAGGTGCCAGTACTTCAGTGATTTGAATTTGGCGCACTTCTTACCGATGACAAGTCTTCCCGGTTAGGGTCCCACCACAAAAGGTCATAACATTCGGTCCTGTCATGCGAGGGGCTCATTGGGAACCGTCAGAAAACTACTCCAATCGGAGTTTGGTCTGCCCAAACAGGGTAGCCATAGAGGGCTAAGTAGCCATCTATGACTACAAAGGCAGGACCCGCTAACTTTCAGCCAAATACGTATCAACATAGCCATCTATGGCTATGTAGCCATCTATGACTACAAAAACAGGGTCCGCCCACTTTTAGCCATAGATGGCTATGTAGCCATCTATGGCTAAAATCGAGGAGGCCCGACACTTTTAGCCATAGATGGCTATGTAGCTATAGATGGCTATGTTAATACGTAGCCATCTATGGCTAAACTCGAGGAGGTCCCGCCTTTTTAGCCATCTATGGCTACGTAGCCATAGTTGGCTATGCTGTGGAAGAGTGGTAGCCATAGAAGGCTAAGTAGCCATAGAGGGCTAAGTAGCCATAGAGGGCTAAGTAGCCATGTATGGCTAGACCTATTTTGTAGTGACTACTAACTACTAACCACTAACTACTAATTTTTGGGGTTTTATGACGTCATCAAGACTACAAATTGACTACGACTACATATTCAGATTTAGTGACTACAAATTGACTACAAAATACCTTTTAGAAGTAGAAAAGTTTATCATCTACAACACATACATACGTAGCAACGAGTGAACAAAAGAAAACACAGAAAATAACCAAAATCATTACAGACGCATAGTTCCATAATTTTCTTTGTTTAGTGCAAGGATTATTGCAGAAGAAGAGGAAGGGAAGGGCCCATTGGCCTCTTAATCCCACCTGTCATTACTCAAAAAGTCTCCCAAGCCAGCGGTTTGCAAGCGGCTAGAAAAAAGACCCAGAGTCTCCGATTGAACCACTAATTCTGAAAGGTTATTCCAACATGGTACAGTTCTTATAGAGAAGGCGTGTTTTCTCACGTCAATCCTAAACCTAGGCATATAGAGAGCTCTTGAGTTTCTGTGATGTCGCGACATTCGCCGGGGCCGTGAGTAAAATTTGTCAAAGGAGAGACAACTATGCCCACTGTTAATACGGTAACACATTTTTAAGTCAGTTATCAACCGTCGTTTTTCTAACGTCTCTAACTTAAACCTATGTAAACGAACCCCATATGAAGGTCTCTCCTGATTTGGATACAATCTATAATATAACCTTCGAGTAAACATTTTTTGTACTTTCTCTAGTTTGTCCTTATCACCCACATAAGTAGGGTTCCAGACTGGGGAGCAATATTCCAGTATAGGTCTTACATATGAATTATACGCCCTTATTAGTGCTTTTTCCGATCTTGTTGTAAACACTCGAAAGAGCAAATGTATCCGTTGTCTAGCCTTAGCACAGATATGATCAATGTGCTTATGGAATTTCAGATCATCTGATACAATAACGCCTAAATCGGTTATTGTTGTCCTATTACTTAAAATTGTATCGCCAATTACATAGTTATGAGAAGGGTTACCATAACCAATATGAATTACATCACACTTTGATAGTGACAACTGTAGTTGCCAAAGATTAGACCAATCATACACCCTGTTCAGGTTTGCTTGGAGCAAATTAAAAACATCAGTATTTTTGTCAAAGCATACATACAATTTAGCGTCATCAGCATAAAGTTTCAAATTACAATTTTGAACCACAGAGAAAAGATCATTGGCTTAGATTAGAAAGAGTAAAGGTCCCAATACTGAACCTTGCGGGCAGCCAGACCTTACTTTGACTGCATTGGAGGTGCTACTACCTATTACAACCGACTGAAGTCTGTTATGGAGGAAAGCACTAATCCAATTTAGGAGTTGTCCTTTAATTCCGTAGTGCATTAACTTATGTATTAGTTTGTCATGTGATACAGAGTCAAAACATTTGGCATAATCTTGGTATATTACGTCAACTACCTTTTTATCCCTAACAGCCGCAGTCCAATCCTCAAAGCACTCAAGTAGCTGTGTGCAAGTAGACCGGCCCGGTCTAAAGCCGTGCTGTGCTTCGACTAACAATTGGTTGACTTGTAAGTACTGGACTAAACGATCTCTCACTATAGCCTCCATTAATTTACAGCAAGGTGAAGTCAATGACACCGGTCTATAATTTGAAGGTTCTGACTGATCACCTTTCTTAAAAATAGGACAGACATTAGCCATTCGCCAGATTTCTGGTAGGGTTCCAGATGCTAAGGAAGCTTCAAAGATTATACTCAAAGGGTTAGCAAGAGTTAAAGCACATTTCTTAAGGACAACTGCAGGGATACCATCTGGTGATCTTGATAGCTTAGGTTTCAATTTCTTACAGTACCTGTAGACCTTTTGAATTTGTGAATTAGTAGTCAGCAATTTCTCGAATTTATTTGGTCATATCATGCATATTAGCCATTTAGAAACGGAAATGGTGCCATTTTATCGGTGGATTTTTGTTAATTGAGCTTTTTCACTAGTTTTGACAACTTATTTTGTCATTCAAAAGCAATTTTCCTGTTATATTTTGAAATATTTATTTTAATTCTGACCGTTTGTAAACAAAGCAAAGTGCACGTTTGTTTGTTTATTGGTAAACAAAACATAATATAGGTAGAATAATAACGAAAGTATATCTTTTGAAGTTGTGAACAAGAAAACCGTGTATTTTGAATCTAATCCCAAATTTGAAACTTTTGTAGTAGAAATAAACAGGCACTTTGGGCATCCCACGTGGTAGAAAAACACATCATATTCTATAAATGTCCACTTCTCCCTTGTTTGGTTTACTATTTTAGATTTTCAAATTCTTGTTTTATATCCTAAACCTAAAAATTTGGTAATTTTATTCAAAATTTTCCTGACTACAAATTGACTACTAACTACGACTACATATTCAAAATCGAGAATTTTTGAGACTACTAACTAAGACTACTAATTGTTTTTTGTGATTTTTGGAGACTACTAACTACGACTACTATTTAAAATTCGTAAAAGAAACAGGTCTATGTATGGCTAAGTAGGCGTTCAATAGCCATCGATGGAACATCATAGCCATAGTCGGAGAGGTAAGCCATAAAAGGAACCGATTCGTCTATGGCTTAGTCTCTCTGACTGTATGTGAGTAACATTGTCAGGCTTCGATGCCATTGTGGAAGCGTAATCAGAAACAACGTTGTAACAATAGTTGACTGTAGTAAATGACCAAGTTTACTCGTCGCACTAATGTAGTACAGCAGTCAAAACGCAATCACAACGTCAACACTGACTGTCAACTTCGAGTACTAAGACTAACAGATCACAAGTTCGATTACCAATATCAAATTCTGGTTTACGTTATAATATCTAATCACTTCGCCACAAAATCCAAACAAGTATAAATATGTCTGCAAGTATTTTAAGCGAACCTGCACTACTGCAAATATGTACAAAAGCAAGAAAATACAGTAAGCAAGCAGATCCTCGCCTCAATATAGCGGACAGACACAGCACTTGCTCATTCAGTGGTCATAGGTCTGCCAATAAAATTCATATCCGGCCAATGGTTCAGGAGGGAACCCACGCAGGAAGCCGTCTGACCAGTAGATACGGCATTTCTGACCATTGAAGGCCCACGAGTGACACATGTGGTGATTGGCGCATCGAGTGATACACGCAACCTTGTTCCTCTCACTACTCTCACTGCCGAGCTCTGTCATGTTGTTGCCCACCAGGTTAAACCCAAACCGATCGTAACGACGGTAGGTCGGTTCTCCTGCAATCAAGATCACAGAGCACCACTTGCGTCCAGATAAATATAAGTGAGTACATACATACTACATACCACCATAGAACTTGAATCAAAAGCAAACTTTTCACCTAGCTTCTGTGACGATTTAGTGACAAGTTTCGCCCACTGAGGTGTTCTATGTCTAGCCAGTTTTTGCTTTACTTTGAACATGCTGTTCATTCAGTGGCTTAAAGAAGAAAAGACAACTCACTGTACTGACAAATGTATCGGTAGCTAGTTATTGGGTTGTAGGCAATGTAACCATCAGAGGGCTGTTTAAGTAGTGCACTCCTATAAGTGGCTGGATGACCGTTTCTCCAAAGCAAGGAACTTGGTTGTCCTTCTGGTGTGAAATCGCCATGCTTGGCACTGCGCCAGGACCATCCCTTGGTGATGCCGCCACTGGTGTCGGTCTGGTACAGACCACCTATCCAACTGTATAGGGTGGCGAACTGAAACTGGCTTCAGCTGGGCTGCGCATATGTTAGCAGTGCAAAATCTAGGTACAGTACGCATGTAACTGTCAGTTGGAGGTAGCATTGTGTACCTCCACCCCAGCAGCTTTCTCAGAGCAATTTCTGCTCCAGCTTCTTCAACCAACCCACCCTCGATTTTTTCACCGCAGCCACAGCACTCGCTTTTGCTGCTAATACAAACCCCTGCATGGATCTATGCTGATGTTGAAAGAAGAGGAGATGCGCACCGTTCCATCAGACATGGCTTGTTGCAGTCTTTCCAAAACAGCCTGGCTCAGAACCATAAGCAGATTTCCGTTTTCGAATTGATTGCACTCCTTGGCCACAGCAGCTGCATGGGGGTAGCGGGTGTCGGAGTCAACGAAGCAGGTCTGGTCGAAGTAGACGGCGTTAGGCAAAGCCGAGCATGCTTTGTTTAGTTCTGAAAACCTGTCTCAATACGCTTCAGACTCTAATCTGCGCTTAGCTTGAATTTATGTGATGGATAGGGGGCGACACCACAAATGCCCCCTCGACAATTGCCCCTCCGACAATTCCCCCCATCATTGCATTATCAGTGTTAACATTTCCACTGCTGCCTAAGCTTAAGCACTAAACCTAAGCTAAACACTAAGCTTAAGCAGTAAGCCGAAGCACTAAGCCTATGCGTTAGCACATAGCCTAAGCACTAAGCCTAAGCACTAAGCTAAGCACTAAGCCTAGCGTACTCCAGAAAATTAGCAGAAATGTATATGAATTACTCAGATAAACTTCTAAACTTCTACCACTTTTGCAAACTTTGATTGTTCAATTTCAAAGAAATTTGCAATAATATCGCATTTCTGGCGTTTTGTAAACTACATCGGTGACTAAAGACGTCGTTACAGTTACATCGCACACTATTGTTGTACACCGATGGATAGAAAGGCAAGTCAGTGTGTGTATTTAGCCGAAACTTGTTGCATCGGATTTAAGGGCTGCCGGTAAAACTACGTACCTTATAACGGCGTTCAGATAAAGATCTGATCGACAAACAATACAGGGTGGGCCATTTATCTATTCCCGGTTTCAGATAACCATAACTTTTTTCCAGTCAGATCGATTTTATTAAAATTTTACATACAAATGTCTTAACACTTCAAATTTTTACAGTTAAAATTTAAAATTAATCCTTCACTCTGGTCGCTAGTTATGCGTCTCCACGTGGCCGCCACTTTTTTCGATCACTTTCTCCAGCCTCAGTCGGTATGAGCACATTTCCATCTGGATGGTGGTGTAAACCGGCACAACTACCGTTACTGGGCTCCTGCCAACCCCGACTGGGTGACCGAGCAGCCGCTGCACTCACTCACATCGCCAGATCTCACTCACATCGCCACTCCTCATTGACATTTTCGTCAAAAAAAACGGGCCAAAGACACCACCCTGCCAGATGCCGGCCCAAACTGTCGTACGCGGTGAGTGCAGCGGCTGCTCGGTCACCAAGTCGGGGTTGGCAGGAGCCCAGTAACGGTAGTTGTGCGGTTTACACCATCATCCAGATGGAAATGTGCTCATACGGACTGAGGCTGGAGAAAGTGATCGAAAAAAGTGGCGGCCACGTGGAGACGCATAACTAGCGACCAGAGTGAAGGATTAATTTTAAATTTAAACTGTAAAAATTTGAAGTGTTAAGACATTTGTATGTAAAATTTTAATAAAATCGATCTGACTGGAAAAAAGTTATGGTTATCTGAAACCGGGAATAGATAAATGGCCCACCCTGTATTACTTAATTGTCTAGGTTTGATAGGTAGATAGGCATAGAGCTGAAACTTTGCCGTCGGACTTGACTTGAACCTGTGTCTGTTTTTAAAACCCTGGACTGACCAACAGTACTACCTGTTACAATGGCACTGCATCTACCACAAAGTAGTGCGCACACCAACACGCTAAACTAGCCGCAGCCATCCATGATACCGGCTAACGATATTAAATATGCAATAGTTTCAACCTATCAGATCAATGTTGTCATGGTAAAGTGGTCTGGGAATAGTTCAATCAGCGCAATAACTATAACTTCGAATAGGTAAACGCTAGGTACAGCCTTTAGGGGCTGTCCATAAACGACGTCGTCCCAGATTTTTCAGACCCCCTCTCCCCAAAATCGCCGTGCGTCGTTTCTTGGGACGCCGACGTCGTTTTTCGATTTGGAGTTGTCTGCTTGAAGGGAGTTGGTTTTTACCCCAAAACTTGAGGTACTGGAGAAGCTGAAGTGGCGAAGACGGATGATGATGTCTATAAAACATTCACCACTTACTTCTCGAAAGCCTTCCTCTGTCAGCCAGGACGACGTTTTCTCAGCTATCACGTCATCTGAAAAAGATCAGACCGATGCTGCTGAGACCTGCTTCGCGTGCTCAAAAGCTTACTGCAAGAACAAGTGTGGTGACTGACGGTGCTGCTCTGGAGTGCGTGGAATGTTGGCATTGTCGAAAGTAGTAGATCCTGTCTGAACTGCCTGTTACCTGACTCTGACCGCACTCACTGACTTGGGTCTGTCTACGACCGATGTGCATTGCGGTACTTGTCCAAAACCGCACATAGGAGATCTGGTATCACGCATCGAACAGTTAGAAAGAGCACTCGCTGTCGAAAGTCAGCCTGCATCTACGGCAGTTTCAACGTTGCCTCTACAGCAGCCAATTCTGTCTGAAGGATTTCTGACTCAATTGATTAAGAAAGTGACTGTTTCGGCCACCACGGTTGGTTCGTGACGAGCTGGGGCGTAACGACAAGAAACACAATTTCGTTATTGTGGACTTACCCAAATTGGCTACTAACTAGTGATGTAAAAAATTAATTTAATTGTAATTGAAATTCGCATAATTGGCCCGTTTCTAATTTCAATTTAATTAATTTAGTTTAATTGAAATTTAAAAGTTGGGCCATCATTTAATTGTAATTGAATCGAAATTCGCCTGGAATTTCAATTATATTTTCAATTATTTCCTGTGGTGAATGTAAGGAAATAAGTATTAGAGAGCATTAGAGTATTAAAGAATGACTTCAAACAAAACCTATCTACATTCCACAGACAGTGAATGAAGATACAGATTACAGCCACACAACATGCTTTAAACCTTACTTTCCAGGAAAACGTTTTGAAAAATATTTAGAGGCTATTAGTGCGCTGCGCCATTTTTGAAGTGATTGATTTGACTGAATCGGGTCACTGGCCGTACAAGCCAGACGGGGGAGGAAGATGAGGGAAACTGGCGTTGGGCCGGCGGCGAAGAGTACTAGATAACTCTCAACTCAATAATGTTCAGGTCTGCACTGAGCGATGGAGGGTGGAATGACGTTCAGCGCGGCAGTGTCTAGGTTGGCTGCGCACAGATTAACGCACGGCGTCCAATGGCCGTAGCACGAGAATCATTTATTTAGAGAGTAATAGTAGATAGCGACCGCACAAGGCATCAACAACGCACGGAATGACGTAAAAAGAGAACAACATGGCGGACACCTATCAAAATGGCGGCGGCCGTGCTGGATGCGCCTGGTTGGAATAGCTCGCGTCTTGACACGATAACGCCGAACCGTAAGACCGCCCGGCGCTCCCATAAACCAGGACCAGTCAGAGGCTTGCAGAAACAGGAACTCTGCATTCTCAAGAACAGTTTTGTGATGGTCCATCTTAAGTCACTGCACAAACAACCTATAGAACGACATCTTCGGTGTCGCCTAGATCGACACAAAAAAGCAGCGACGAAATGAAATGAAGAAGTAGAAATAAAAAATATCAAAGTTTAGTGGTGAGCTTGGCTTTCGTGCTCACTTTCTGCGTTGTGGCCGGGTTGGACTGCACCAGATAGCTGCGACACTTGAGTGTGGCAGCTAGTGCGTCTCTGGCCTGAGAGCTAAACAGAACCAGCAGAAAAGGATTGACACAACTAAAAATGTTGTTGATGATGAAAAAGATCAAGGTGACAGTGGTCGGCCAATCGGTCAGAAAGGCAAAGACCCAAGTAATTTCGTAGATCAGATAGGTGCCTCCTAAAATTCCACCCACCACGGCCAGCTTGATTTCTTGGTGCTGACTCTGACTTTCTTGGTGCTTGGTGGGTCTGGCAGATGAAGGGCCGGGCTGAGGCTCCACCTCTACCTTGTGGCTCGTACGGTACAGCTTGATAACCATCGCTGTGTACATCAGCAGTATAGAAGGAGCCAGTATTCCCAGTTCGGCAATGATGCTGCCAATGAAGTATACTGAAGCCGCCTAAAACTAAGCTTCGACAAAGTTTGCCAGTAAGTCTTCTTAACGATTCTGGGTGACATATTTAGTAACGTAGAGTGATTCTAAGAAAAACTCACCAAGATTTCGAATAAATCAACTATTTTGTTTGGGAAAACTTATGATTAATGCTCAAAATAATTAAAAATTCAATGAGTTCGTTTTAAAGCAAAAATAGAGTTTTAAAGACACTGCAATTAAAGGTAATAGCAGTTTTTTGGTTCTTGGGAATGGGGTGTCTAGAAGTAGTGAAGTGACCAAGACCCGTGTACTTGATGGTTGTCAAACACTACAAGCATTGTTTCCTTGTGGTAGTGGCTGTGGAACGGCTCAAAGATCATCGGAGGCAAAGTTGGAAACGGCAACAACCATTGGCCAGCAATTGCCAGTGCTACAGCTTTCTTAGACCACACCTGAAACATTTTGTCAGTGATTTATAATTCTGATTTGAAAATTCTCCCTCCCCTCAGCCGAAATGCTAGCCCATGTCTACTTCTAACCTGCTAGCTCAGTAATATTTGGAAGCCACCAGCATACATGTGCACGGTCGGCGGCTCAGGAGGGGACGGCCAGGTCTCCGTGCGTAGTTGCCTGGATATAGATGCAAATTTTCGGCGGGAAATTCAAATTTTGGCGGAAAATTTGAATTTTTGCCCAAAATTTCGGCTAAAAATACGAAAATTTCGGTTAAAATTCAAAAATTTGCAGTAAAAATTAAATTCTCGACAAAAAAATTACAAAAAACCACTTTTCTGACAGAAACGTTACCAAAAAATAGAAAATTTTCAGGAAAATTTGAAAAAATTTTGGGTTTGGTGCGTAGTTGCCTGGAGGAAGGGTGCGTAGTTGCGTAGTTGCCAAAATTGATTTCTGTGGCTTAAAAACGCATCTAGAGGCATTCTAGCAGCCTATAGCAACGTTTGGAAGATTTTTATTTTTGTCCCCCCTGACCCCCCCTGGGCACCCCCCATGCACATGTATGGCCACCAGAGAACTTACGGTTTTGTAACGCACTGGCCAGAGAATAGCCACCAATCGGTTCACAGAGATCACGACCACACCGAGAACTTGCGCAAAGTACCAGTACCAAGCGCCAGCAGCAGCTATTCCTGCTATGACCTGCAATTTAATTCTGATAACAGTACATTTTTCCAGCTGCGCAACATAGCTACTGTTCAGTACACACCTTACTTTCCTTGAAAAACCGTTGGAAAAAAAGTTCTGGGCCATGCTGGAAGACAGCTTTGTGGATGGCCCACGTTACGTCTGCCACTCCGGCTGACACAAACAACGTATAAAACGATGCCAGCCATTTTCGGTGTAGACAAAGAGCGACCAGCAACAACACGTAAAAGGGTAGAGAAATTAGCATGAAAAGTAGGATAGCGTAATGTAGAGTGTACAGAGCACTTGACAATGACCACATTTAGACGCCTATCGCTTGTACAGAATGGTATCGCTCGGGGCGGGGTTAGTGTGAGAGACGGAAGCTGGCAGGTGAACAAACAGACGGACTCATTAACACAGGTCCGTCAGTGTTCTAATGAGTTCATAAGAAAACGAAAATAACGATTAACTGTCTTGCGTCAAGACATGCCCTAAATATTCCAACCAAGCAGCGACGATAATTATTCCAAGCAATCAGAGCCCATCGATTATTTGAAAAATTCTCTTCAGGTATATGACAAATCTACCGGGAGAAGCAACTGTGAAACGAGAAGCCTTTCAGTGGCCGATTTTTTGGCTGATTGAGAAGTGGCGGATAAACTGTGCGGCAAAAACTGCTCTTTTAGTAATTCAATTTTTTTGCCACCGGATCGCGATCGGATTCGCCTGAAATTTCAATTATATTTTCAATTATTTATTTCGGTATTTTCAGCTCAATATCGATCGATATCGATATCGATATTTATAGTTATGCAAGAAAATCTGAAAGAGCAAACTGTTCTCGCCGCTTATCAGTCAAGCACTGAGGCAATCAGCGATCTGATATCAATTAACTCGAGAATCACAGAAAAGTAGTGGCCTTCTGAACCGCTCCAATGAAAAAGTTTACCCCTCAGGCCGATGCCCCACCCTCATTAGGCTTAATGAGCTCAGACAGAATAGCGTATTTTAGCTTATTTTAATGACAAAAGCCAAAAACCTTGATGTTAGTAAAAATTCGGACTTTTTGCTTACCATCCTTTCAACCAACCATCAGCCTGCGGTACCCTTTCAGGGTTTGAAAATTTACCACCACTTAGCCGAAATGCTAGCCCATTTCTGCTTCTGCCCTCCTGCTTCAAGTGAGCAGCTCTTCAGTATTGCTGCAGACATTTATGAACCTAAGCGTTGCTGTCTGAAAGCTGAGATTGCCGAGAAATTGATGTTTCTGAGAACTGTCATGCCACTGTTAGGTTTTGAGTATACCATCGATTTCTGAGTTCTCTGAAAAACTATTTTTTTACTGTATCAGAGAAATAAACTTGTAGTCAGTTTTCTGTTTTTCCTACTTTTCCGCACAAAAAATATCGAAAATATCGATGCAAAATATCGCGTTATCGATATCCATATCGATATTGGAAAAAGGGTCGATATATCGACTTTTCGGTATCGATATCGATATATCGTCGGAAACCTAGTCTCTATGTACATTACCGTACAATCACAATCAACAAAATAAGCCCGCGTTTTGTCACTGCTGCTTTAGACCTCCATACTGTACACTAGTAGACCTTAAAACTACAGTACAATGGAAGCATTTCTCTTAGCCAAAATTATTTAAAGAAATGATTTCCACTTCAGTGAAACTAAAAAGATTAAAAAAATTTCCTAAAAAACTGTAAGGCCCATTGCTTTTGATGAATTTTCTAGCCTCTGCCCTTGGAAATGACTAAATCCATGGCCTTGTAAATGGGAAATTCGGTGTTTTGACTTTGTAAAACATTTTCAGCAAATACCGAATAAATACCGGTATACCGGTATTTTTGCGAATACCTACCCATACCGAACCGAATCCTGAAAACCCCATACCCAAACAACAGTACCTGCACTTCATAATAAAGCAGATTCCTACTGCTGGAGGCTAATGACAATTTACTGTTGAAGTAAACCGAGTTTGTGTGTCAACAGTAAAGCCTCCAATAGCATTTAGCAGTAGCAGGAATCCGTTTTATTATGAACGAAGTGCAGCGGAATAATAGAAAATCGCTCTTGTTCACTGCCAAAATCACTGTTTTGATTTTGAGAGCCAATATCTCTGGAACTAAGCAGAGTACATTAATGAAAATTTCAGCAATCTTTTAATAATTTCTTTATCTTTCATTTAAAAAAGGATTCATTCAAATCGGTTGAGATTTGCTGTTGCTACAGCGAAACAGCTGCTGGGTTGTTTTTATGGCGGACCCTGTTATATGTATACTTAATTTTAACATTGGAAACAGTATTTTCAGGCATAAGATTCGGCTACGATGCAATACGCAATACGCATACGCAATACGCTAAAATACGCATTTATTTTTGAATGTGTATACGCATACGCATACGCATTTTTTAACAGAATTCGTATACGCATACGCATACGCAAACGGAATTATTGATATTAAACGACAGTAGGCAGCATGGTAATTTATGGTCCAACTGGGTTGCTGATGCATGTAATAGATCATCCGCCGATGGAGAGAGAGGGTTGGAGTGGAGGGTAAAAAATTGTAAAAATTCGTTTGAAAAAATTACTTGTCAGGAATCGGAGAGGCGGTCTGAAATAACAGCGAACTAAAAAACGGTCTGAAATAACTCTTTGTAACCTACGGCCAAACAAATGTATCCAAATTTGGATACATTTACGCATTTTGCGATACTTAAAGTATCGTATCTGCGATACATTTTAGAAGTATCGCCGATACTTTTGAGATACGATACTTTTTACTAAGGGCCAAACATATCGGATACCAAACGGATTTGGCCAAACATATCGGCCAAAGATACGCGTAAAAAGTGTCTTGTTGACGAAGTTCTAGCCTATTTTGCTGAATGTAAGCTAACCCGGGCCAGACATTACACTGTTTAGGCTGTGTCATTTACAGGGTGTGCCAAAAAAAAACAACCCAGCAGATTTTTTGCTGTAGCAACCGCAAATCGCAACCGATTTGAATGAATCTTTTTTTAAATAAAAGATAAATAAATTCTTGAAAGACTGATGAATCGCTTATTAAGATAGCCTGCTTAGGTCCTGAGATATTTGCCCTCAAAGTCAAAACAGAGATTTTGGCAGTGAACAAGAATGATAAACACAACCCAGCAGATTTTTTACTTTTCCAACCATGAATCTTAACCGATTTGAATGACTCCTTTTTTGAATGAAAGATTGATAAATTCTTCAAAGATTGGTGCAATTTTTATTCAGATTCACTGCTTAGTTCTTGAGATATTTACCCTCAAAGTCGAAACAGATTTTGGCAAAGAACAAGAGCGATTCCGTTGCACTTCATAATAAAGCAGATTCCTACTGCTGGGGGCTAATGACACTTTACTGTTGAAGTGAATCGAGTTTATGTGTCACTAGTAAAGCCTCCAATAGCCCTCAGCAGTAGCAGGAGTCCGTTTTATTACGAAGTGCAGTGGAATAATAAAAAATCCCTCTTGTTCACTGCCAAAATCACTGTTTTGATTTTGAGACTGAATATCTCAGGAACTAAGCAGCGTACATTAATAAACGTTACATCAATCTTTCAAGAATTTATTTATCTTTCATTTAAAAAAGGATTCATTCAAATCGGTTGATATTTGCGGTTGCTACAGCGAAAAATCTGCTGGGTTGTTTTTTTTTGGCACACCCTGTATATATTGCTAATAAAGGAGCAAGAATGCTACACTCAGCCGCCGGCCGGCCTACCATGCGCAGTCCAATATTTCAGGACTGGTTGAGAAATTGGCAACCACTGCTGAAAAAAGGCAAGCAGCCTAAAGGTGCCAATTTTCGACCTCCAGAAATGCAAATGGACAGAGTAGCTTTTCGCTCTGCAAACTTGCACAATTGTTCTACACTGTGAAGGTAGGTATGGCCAATGGTTTTCAAAAATTCACGCTACAGCAAAACAATTATGCTAAAACCGCCGATAACATGACCGGATGCGATAATTTACACAAAAAACCGCACTTGATTCCATGAAAAATTAGAAAAATGCGATCTAAAATCATTTGTCTGCGAAGAACTTTTGTATGGCGCACTTGGTACCATTTTTATTTATGGGCGACAGATTTGAATAACTGGCGCTATACGGAAAAATTTATGCTAAAACGACAAAGCATGACCTGATGCCATTATTTACGCAAAAAACCGCACTTAATTTCATGAAGAATTGGAGAAATGCGGGTTCAAAACAGCCGCGTGGGTTAAATCGCGTAAATTAGTGTTTATAACTTGGTTGCCGTCCCAGCGGTGGCTGATTTTCAATGGCGCGAGTTACGAAGGTGCAACCAACTTGATTGTTTAAAATCTACTATAAAGATGTGAATATTCGTTGCACAGCTAAATTAATGCGGAAAAGTATGGTTGGAATTGTTGGGTACAATAAAAGCCAGAAATGGCAAAAATTAAGGGTTGCAGAAACTTCAACACCGTTTGTGGGGTTAACGACAAACAGCAGAGAGCCAATTCTTATATCAGTCGAAAGCCTGAAGTCTACTGTATACGGAACCGATTGAACATCTTTCGCCGAATTCGTCGTTTTTTCACAAGAACGAGAAACATGAAAAAAATCCACGAAAAAGCCGATTTTCAGTAGTTAAGGAAGAATCAAATTTGTGGGGACCATGCCAAAGTGCGGAAAGAAAAAAAGCGGTGCTATATAGGTAACGAGTTGCGGTGATTTTAAAACCGGTTGAACAAAATTTGAATCAAGTCTCCTTTTAGCAGAAAATAGACATTGAAAAACAACGAATTCAGTTTTCGAGAGAAAAATGCTCTTTAACGGCCGAATTATGATTCAATATGCATCTTATTCGATAGCTCACACTCTGTTTCATATAAATACATCACATCCTCCTATCAATAACGGAACACAAAAAAGCATTTGCGCGTGAAGTTGCAAAAACCATTTTGGACCACTTTTTGGCTGTGTTTTTGTATTTTCTATTCCGCGCCGCGCGAACGTGCTTTGGCCATCCCTAGTGAAGGCAGCTCAAAATCCGTAAAAATCTGACTTAGGCATTTTTTCGTCTGAACGCGTCAATTACGTTTCCGGACGCTGACCACTGTGGAATTAGCTGTATAACGATCCCTCAAAAGCCAATGATGAAGTGATGCGTAGAGTACCCATAATGTGACTAGCTGGGTTTTTGAGCTCTAACAGGCGTAAAGCCGCGGCAGTGTTGTGTATTCATATACGGAGACATCTTTGCGAAATTTTTCGGAATGGAAAAGCCAAAATTTGATTTCGGTGCTTTTGGCTCAGAGGGTAACAGCTCGATTTTCGCCTCTCGATTTCACAGAGAGCGCCAGGGTTGCCAGGTTTTCGGAACTCAATCCCCCTACTTTTCAGCAAAAAGCAAAGCAAAAGACCCTACCATTTTCAGCTGTTCAAGTGTTCTGGCCAGTGCCGCTGTGTGATTAGCGCCTGTCCATCCCCGACGGACCGCGCCTATGTGAACCGGCCGCATGCTCAGCGCACTGTTTAATTGGTCCGGAACGCTTGGCGGATATAAAAGGTTGTAAATCGCGTCGTGGCGATTTGGGATTCGGCCAAATCATCGGCAAGTCTTTAGCCGTCTGGAACGGCTCCAGACGCACTACAGACTATGTGAACTGCTGCATGCTTATGTGTGTAGGGATGGGCACGAAAATTAATTTTCGTACTAGTACGAAAATTAAATCGAGGATTTTTAAATTTCGTATCGAATACGAATACGAAAATTAGAGAAATATGGAAACGAAAATTAAACGAATACGAAAATTAAATACAGCTAATACGAAAATTTATTTTTGTTACGAATTTTAATTTACGTTTCACGTATGCTAGCAATAAATCAGCTGAATTATTAGCAACTTAATGGATTCTAAACATACAAAAGCATTTTCACTGTAACAATGCATTGTCCAAAGCATTTTTAATTTAGTTAACCCAGGGAACTTGTTCATCTTGCTGCAAGTGCTGTCACTGTTTACTGCAACCATACACACTTTCTTGAGTCAGTATCTTACACACACAACGCTTGACTGTCCACTTAGGGACAATCTCCTGGTTCAAAGCGCACACTACATACGTATGTAGGTACCTGCAATCGCAATGTACGTATGTATGTTTAATATCGGGATGAAGAAGGATTGCGTTACAACGATCAAAACAGGCTAGCGTTAGCAAAAAATCGTGCTGTACACAATTTCTGCATTCACAACTGATATTTAAGGCTTATTTTAATGTTGGAAGGCCTAAACTGGGTCCCTATTTGCAGTCTGTAACCTACCGTGAAAACACGAAAATTAATTTTTGTGGAACAAAATGAAACTCGTATCGTCGTAACGAAAATTAATTTTCGTACTGGTACGAATATGAATTAGGCATTTTGAGTTTCGTATCGACTAACGAATACGAAAATTAAAATGGGCAAATATTGATTTAACGAAAACGAAATTCAAATGGATTTAATTTTCGTGCCCATCCCTATATGTGTGTGCTCAAATTGGGGTCGATTTCCCGAGTTGCCGCGCTGCCGACGCCGACCGACTATGTGAACCCACCTTTAGTGCATTGACTGGACCGGCCGGCACACGCAGGCCTCCTCGGCCGAGCAGGATCAATCGATATCGTGCGTGGCAGCCAGCCAACCAGGCCAGACATATGGCGTTTTCCAAAATGACGGATAAAACGGGTAAACCGGTAAGCGGATTACCGCTCTGCTGCCTTACTACCGGTCGTACCGGTGCCCAACAAATGGAACAAAAACTACCCGTCCCTGACCGGCGGCCAGCCCCGTTGCGTAATGCGGCGGCCAATTGGGATTGGGCTTTTCTGTTTCGCGCATTTACATTCCGCACGCAGGTACGCTCACTCGTTTTTTTTATTGATAGAACAGACACAAACTACAATTTTTTCATAATCAGACTGCGCTTAGCCGTAGCAGTGCTTGCATCAGAGTAAATGCTCTGGAAGTCGTTTGGCGTTAGGCGCTGTCTCCTAACAAATGCGTGCTATTAGGAAACGAATAGTTAATGTCTCTGTCGGATTTGTCATGGATCGCAGAATGCCGCAAAACTTTGGCATCGTGCACTGACCCTGGCCAACCCACATCGATGTCAATGAAGAACAGGTTTTGGATTCAGGTGCGATACGCCGACTTAATTGCCCATGGAGAGGTGCGATACGCCGACCGGTGCGATACGCCGACCAGAGAGGTGCGAAACGCCGATTGATTGACAGGTGCGATACGGCGACTGCAGGTGCGATACGCCGACTGCCAGTACAGTAGGAGGGCGCCAGTTTTGAATGCTTCACTATTGTGGCACACGCCAATATCTGAGTAAAACAAGATATGCCTTGTAAATTTATCCCGGTTCACCATTCTCTAATACCGGGAAATACCGGGAAATATATTTTATAGCAGTATTGACAGTTTTTTGCAGATACTATGTATTTCAGTGACATCTACTGTATATCCTACTTTCTTTTGCCACTACCAGCAGCACGCAAAACTTTGAATACGTTTTCAAATGACTGCTACTTGCTCAATCTGAGCAAACAGCCATGTTTTGCAGCTCTTCCTTTTGTTCCAAATATTTTTATATTGGTTTAGGCCATAAACTTTATGTTCTAAACTTCCAACTTTATAAAGGCATTCAATTGAGCAAAGCCGCTCATTGATTGGTGATTACACAACTCTTTTGGTCCCATTGACATCGAGCTGCCTGGTGTCTGCCAAACGAATCCACTGACCCATTCAGCATAAATCTGATCTCACAGTATACTGTAATTTAGCCCGTTATGAGAGAAAATCCTAGAGAAAACCGACTAGAAATGGTATCAATAGCTAAACCGGATGTTGAAAACCTTCATGTTTCATCATACTGCATGCGTTTTGATCGATTTCCCGATATTCCCGGTAATCCCGGTATTTCCCGGTATTCTCATTTCCCGGTAATCCCGGTTTTCCCGAATCCCGGTATTCCGATTTCCTAGCAAACGAACAGTGGCGGCCGCTACCAGAAATCAATGCCAGAATTGCCCGTTATCTCAGCCACATGGCGTACTGTCTGGGCATAGACGGACATTTTGGTCATGATCAGCCCGAAAATGATGCCGATGACTTTTGGTGGGTCTTCTTTCCCGCTCCGCCGCAAGAGGTGCAGGCGCCTGTGTATGCTCAATTTTAAAAATTAGTCGGTGTTTTTATACCTACTCTACCTACTGTATATACGTGTGAGCTGCCATTTAGTGACGATTTCTTTATTAAGTGTTCATGCACACATTTATTGGTTTTTATGCATGTGCTACGTTGTACGTATGTATTAAACTGTGTGTCATTGGACAGTCGGCGTTTCGCACCTCTTTAGTCGGCGTATCGCACCTAATTGTAGGCGGGGTTTATTGAGTCGGCGTTTCGCACCCCTTAGTCGCCGTATCGCACCTTTCTAATTAGTCGGCGTATCGCACCGGTCGGCGTATCGCACCAACACCGCCCGGTCGCCGGCCCCAGCAACAGCTGTCTGCCGTTGCGCAACTCTGTGATTAAGGCTCTCTAAGACTATACAGGCCGAGCCGGACCACCGAAAAGGGAAGTCGGTGCCGTATAAACCATGTTTTGCGGCGCATGAACCAGTGGAGGGAAAGTACACGATGCGCGGCCAAAATCCGTGCGACACTTTCCAACAAGTATCGCAATTTGGCCAGAAAAAAGTCGACAAAATTCCTGTGTATGTATCGCGGCGGTCTATACGATACTTTCGGCTCAAATCAAAAACTAGTTGTACTACTCCTGTAGGAGTAGGTACAATGTAGGTTACAAAGGGATAACAAGAAATAACAGCGGTTTTCCAGTTGGAGGTAAACCCCCGTATCAGCAATGAAATAACTGAGGTAGAACTACTTCTAGGTACTGTTGTTCGGGTATGGGACTTTCAGGAATCGGTTCGGTATGGGTAGGTATTTGCAAAAATACCGGTATACCGGTATTTATTCGGTATTTGCTGAAAATGTTTTACAAAGTCATAACACATATTTTTCCATTTACAAGGCATTGGATTTAGTCATTTCCAACGTCAGAGGCTAAAAAATCCATAAAAAGCAATGGGATTTACAGTTTTTACGAATTTGAAATTATTTTTTAGTTTTACTGAAATGAAAATCGTTTCTTTCTATAAATAATTTTGGCTAAGAGAAATGTTTCCATTGTACTGTAGTTTTAAGGTCTGCTAGTGTACAGTTTGGAGTAGCGTTGTCAAGTAAATTAGTTGAGGAATTTACTTGCTTTTTAATTTACTTGCACCTCCACAAAATAATTTACTTACTTTTTAATTTACTTGCCCCAGTTTACCAACAATTTAATTTGATTTTAATTTACTTTCAACTTTTAATTAAATTCTAATTTACTTTTCCATACAAAAAGTTATGGAAAAGACCCTAAAATGATTGAATATCTGAGTACCGATTTCCGCTAAACTGCAAACACTATGAAATCTAGCTACATCGTTTTGTTAACCTCTTCAAATGGTGTCGTCGTGTTCTCGGCAAAACGCAGTTGTTCGTTCAATGCCTTTTAATTACTTTTTTCTAGGGACAGCAGATACCATACAACTCTTAATTTGCCAAACCAGAAACAGTACAGGAACAGCAGACGAAAAGCTAATAGTTACCTAATGCTCTTATTCAATGACAGGTTTCATGTTTATGAAACAAACGTGCTTTCACGAATCGGTGGTTACTCGAAACTGTAGTTTCTTTGACTGTACTGTACATACATTAGTGCAGGATTTGAAGCGAGATTTTTGAGAGACAAGTTTTGACAGTTGAGAAACCAGCAAATCACCAGTTTTCGTTTCTGCAACCAACACCTACATACATACAGTAAGGTCTATAGGTATCTGTCCTCCTGACCAATCACTACATTGTATGTAGAGGGAAATCCGTTGGTTTGTTTATAACTAAATTAAGGGGCGAAAATGTCTATTCTCATGTTTTACAGACTTTTGGTGAAATGTCTCGCTAGATCAGTTCCTAATGCTACTCGCCGAGAATATGATTTCAAATTTACTATTTTGTTTGGTTGGACAGGTCAAGAATAGATCAGGAATATCACAAAATTTCAGAACGAAACTATGAGTTGCATGGTATCTGCAGCACAGTAGATGAGTTTCCAACAGGGAGAGCATATGTGGTGCAGTCAAACAGACAGACAGAAAGAGCACAGAATAACAGCAAGTAGCTTGCGAGAGCCGACAACAACCGCAGATCGAATGGTCAGTGAAGCAAATTAGAAGTAAATTAGAAGTAAATTGAAAGTAAAATTTTCGGCCTTTTCAATCTAATTTAATTTACTTTTTACTTGCTTCGTCATTTTTCTCAGAGATTTAATTTTATTTTAATTTACTTGCCATTTAATTTACTCTTTGTAAGTAAATTATTTTCGAATTTAATTTGATTTTAATTTTAATTTACTTGACAACGGTAGTTTGGAGATCTAACGAGCGAGCAGTGATAAAATGCGGGGCTATTGTTGATTGTGAATGTACTGTACATCAAGTACATACATGTGTAGAGACTTGATTATTAAGGAGCAGTGTGAAATTAAGCCAAAACTAGCCCAACGCTTTCTATGACAAAGTTTCGGACGGGAAGTTCGGTCAGAGAACTAAAGATCCTTCAAATTCGATGTTTTGGAGGGATATCGTAATAGAATGTGTTTCTGCATACCCCAAAAATGCAAAATTACACAGATAACAACGTGATCATAGGGAATTTTCGATAAATAATGCACTAAGCTGGACAAAAAATACCGATTCCTAAATACATTGTACCTGGGTATTCCCAAAATAATCGGTATACCCGGTATGGGTATTTATTTAAATACCTGGAATCGGTAGGTATCTGTTTGGCAGGTATTCCCAAAAATACCCATTTTTCGGTATGGGTTCGGTATACCCAATCAACAGTACTTCTAGGCTGCACAGCTTTGGCTTTTACGAAGTATTTATTACCAATGCGAAAGCAAACAAGAATTTATGCATACAAAACGACCTAACTACAGAACGCAAATTATGAAGCAAAGAACACGAAGCAAATAATGCTAACTTAGGCTCGGTTCACACTGCCGTGAACTAAGAACTAAGAGCTAAGAACCACTAACCGTGAACTAAGAACTAGGGCGAGTTGAACTAAGCTCAACTTTTAGTTCATGAACTACAAGGATTTTGCGACCGCGCGCGTGTGTCTTAGGTCATGGAAGATAACCATAATACTGATCTAACCTTATTACCAAGGCTTTGAAAGATGTCTAGGCTCTGTCAGACCAAATTTCAATACAAGAATGGAATGCAACAGAGCAGAAAGCCTCACTCCTTCCCCAAGACAGTTTAGGGACCCCGACCCAAAAATGGAACTACAGGATACGCAGTAGCGGCTCCAGTACTAACAAACTGGCTCAGAAATAACTGATTATTACCTTAAAATTCGGTTGAAAAGCGTTTGAAAACCGAGTTTGGCGTTTCCGCTAGTGATGTTTAAGAGAAATCGGCGTATTATTCGGAAGCTCTTTTTATCGTTTTTTGCTTGTTTTTAGCTCTAAAACGCTATTTGGCAGTTTAAAAAATAGCAACTTTTAGCTCCGTACTGAAAAAAAGTGCTAAAACGCATTTCCGGGCGTTCTGGAACATTTTATAATTTTGGACCCCCCTCTTATCGAACGCACCCGGTTCCCCTCCGCCTAAGCCGGCCGGGACCTGTTACATGTATGATAGATACAGAGCGTTTGCAGGAGTTGTGCTGTGTTCGGGTGGTTTTAATTGTTGAGTAGCTTAATTAATCAAGAGAAAACAAAGATCAGTCACAATCGCCGGCGATCACGGTGATACTGGAAGAACTATCGGCGCTCTGTGAGCGCGCCGACAAACTCGGGTTCGATCGACTGGAACGACGCCATAAATGGGACTTCCGATGCCCCTGCGGGTACCAGCTCCAGCTACAAAATACTGTCTTGGTCAGTGGCGTATCCAGGGGGGTGTAGGGTGGGTACACCCCCCTTTGCGGTGGAGGTAGTAAGAGAAAGTCAGTCAAAAATAAGCGAAACTAATGAATTATGTACCAAAACTGTCTATTTTGTGCTCAGAATAGTGTTGTTTACAATACTACAATTTCTGTTTGACTATGACTATGACTACCACTGGTTTGTTGAGTACAATACCAAAGTAGTCAAATTTGACTATATTGTAGTCAAACCATTTGACTACTACAACAACTGGTTTGACTACTTTTGACTACTTTCTGAAACAGAGCCAAATGGACATTTTAGTGATTTATAAGCATGAGTCACTTGAAATTGCTGTGATTGCATCCATAAATCGGTTATTTTGAAATAAATTGTATATAGCCTAAAAAATAAGCGCGTGAGTGCATAAATGTGTTTTCTGTTGAAATTTTGGATACAGAAGAAAAAGTTGCTGCACAAAAATAGCCGCAAAAATAGAACAAAACACCTTTTGCAGGTGAAACAAGAAAATTGTTGAGTTCTCAATGCTCTTCTTTGCTGAGCAAAACGTTTTTAGAAAGGTATTGTACTGCGTGAACAGTATGTCATACTTTTTACCCCCACGGGAAAGTTTGCATCAAGCAGAGATTCAATGAATTACACCAGTCATTGCTTCAATTTTTTTGAAAAAAGGTTCTCTTGTGTTAGAAGTTCTATGAAATCTAACAAGTTTGCAAAATATTTTTTGAACAGCAGAAAGTTGCAATAAGTGGTTGAAAACCATGCTGCTTATAGCAAAGATTCAGGTGCCTTACGCCGACTTTATTGCTGCGGAGAGGTGCCATACGCCGACTAGGTGCTAAACGCCGACTGGGGTGGTGCTTTACGACAACTGGCTTGGTGCGAAACGCCGACTACACCTAAGGTGCCTTACGCCGACTGAGCAGGTGCCTTACGCCTAGACCTAGTTTGTAGTGACTACTAACTACAAACTAAAAGACTACTAACTACCTGACTTTTGGGAAAAATGAGACTACAAATTAACTCTAACTACAAACTAAATCCGCTGACTACAAATTGACCACTAACTACATATTTTTTCATCCCGAGTTTGTAGTCCCAAATCTTGAAATCTGCAGTTATTTACAGTTATTTTGTTACAGTTTAAGTGAAAATTTTACAAAAATCGCGAAAATTTTTCTTTAATCACAGAAATTACAAACATTGCTTGGCATCTTAGTTCATTGAGGATCTAATTAGTTTAGTATTTGTACTGTAATTATAGGTGCATACATAAATGACAACTATTGGATCGTCCAATGATTAAGGCAGTGGCGTATCCAGTCGGGTGTAGGGTGGATACACCCCCTTTGCGGTGGAGGTAGGAAGAGAAAGTCTGTCAAAAATAAGCCAAACCAATGAATTATGTACCAAAACTGTCTATTTTGAGCTCAGAATGCCTTTTAAATGTGTTTTTGAAGGCTAAATTTTCAAAATTTTTCTGCCCTGGTCAGGCAGAAGCCTAACCAGGGACCTGTTTCACCAATTTACAAATACAATCCTTTCCGAAATCCTGGATACGCCACTGGATTAAGGCTAGATTGTCCACCAATATACATATATAACAGAGGGTGGTCTGCCTCACCCGAAAAGGCTGGACCTTCAATCGGGACCCCGAGACGTTTTTTTGGTCCCCACAGATCTTTCTGGCAAGTAATTTTTTGAGCAAATATTTTCGATTTTTTCGAATTTCAAACACGAACATTGCTGATACGAACATAATTGCCTGTAAAAATAAATGCATTTTTAGCTCTAGAGCCCAAATTAGCGATTTTTTGCAAATTTTACGATTATTTAGCGTTTTTTTTAGTACCCAAAAGCCCCTCCCTGAAACAGATGTGGTCATTTTTGCACAGCCCCCAGGGACTACAAATTGACTACTAACCACTAACTACAAACTCGGATCGCTGGCTGAATTGACTACTAACTACTAACTACAAACTGAAAAGCCTGAAAGCTTGGACTACTAACCACTAACTACAAACTAAAATTTGGTTAGGAACTAGGTCTACTTACGCCGACTCAACAGTTGCGATACGCCGACTTGTAACTTTTTAACATAATAGCCTCTGTATGTGTGTGTCTGTATACTTGTGTATAGTTCATACCTAAGTCCGGCCAGAGTCCAAAAATAATGTACTGTAGTTTGTAGTACTTCAAATTAGGCCTATCTCAAGCCCATATAAGTTGTCATCATACAGCGACCACTTAGAAAACCGTGCTGGCAGTCTGTAATCAGTCTGTGGCACTAAAACTACAATTTCGTTAATTATAGTTGACTCTAGAACTACTGGGGGCGTCCAAAATACTGATAAAGCCTATAATAAATTCTAACACTAGAATGAAAGTACAGTAGTAGTACAGTATTAGTGACTGTGGCACCCCTTTAAATTAGAAGGGTTGCCGGTTGCCTGTTACTGCCACTCCCGATCGACAGTAGACGGTAGAGAACCCTCTGAATGTATGAGCTCTGGTACTGTATCTGCATTAACTGTATGCTTGCCAGTGTTCACAAAATATAGTCGGCGTATCGCACCAGAAGAGTAGGCGTAATGCACCTGGCCAGTCGACGTAAAGCACCTACAGGTTGAGGCTCCTACAATGTAGGTCGAGTCGGCGTAAGGCACCAAGCCAGTCGTCGTAAAGCACCACCCAGTCGGCGTAAGGCACCCTTTTAATTGGTCGGCGTAACGCACCGGTCGGCGTATCGCACTAACACCATAGCAAAACATAGTCATAGTCAAACGGTTTGACTACCTGGACTTCGTTTGACTACGTATTTATGGTAACAAAGGTAGTCAAACTTTGACTTTGACTACCTGTCCGTTTGACTGCGATATCACAAAAGTACATTGTATTAACTATGACTTTGACTTTGACTAGTAGTCATAACAACACTAGCTCAGAATGCGTTTTTGAAGGCTAAATTTTAAAAATTTTCTCGCCCTGGTCGGGCAGAAGCCCAACCAGGCCACTTTAAACTACTAAATCTTGTAATTTCTGTAAAATTTAAGCCTGGAATGTGTTTTAAACGCGTTTTTAAGGCAAATTTTGCTCAATTTTCTTACCCTGGTTGGGCAGTGGCCCAACCAGGCACTTTCAAAATTTTACACTCCCCCTGTCCGAAATCCTGGATACGCCACTGGTCTTGGTTGGCCATAAAAAAGACCACCTGACCTATTTTCGAGTTTTCTGAGTAATTTCAAAATGCCGCCGTCATTCTGTCAATTTTCAAACGAATGAAAAGTGTTTTGGCATAATTACTAGGGGCCGTCCATAAACTACGACGTTCAAACATTTAAAATTTTACGCCCCCCAGACTAAACTTGGTACTGTGTCCGACGTTCGTAGACGTACCGTACAATGTACATCATACTGTAGAAGCTGTGAAAAAGAAACTTGCTGGCAGTAAAATACATTTTAGCAGTTGGAAACATGTACTTGTATGTAATACAGTAGCGGAGAAAAGCTTCCTAGTATACAGAAAAATACACATTGTTTTTTCGATGTATAAACCCACTCACACACATACACATTGAAAATTGTGTATTTTTGTGTATATGTGTACCGGAGAGTGCTGCATTGGGTACCCGGGTACACTAACCAGCACTTAGCATTTTCCGCAACAAAAATGAGATCCTGTTAGTGTACCCGGTACACTAACTGGCACCTAGCCAAATCATGTTAAACTGCTTGTTTTCACGATTTCTGAACAAAAATGCAATTTTCCAATCGAGATTACTGTTTCTGCTATGAAAATGAGAGTGGTTGGTCAAAGTTTCCATTCTTGTGAGGTTTGTATCAGTAAAAACGATTGAGAATTCGCAAAAAATATATGTAGACCTGCTTTAAACCTACCGTAATGTTGGAAATTTTGGACACCCATGACATAAAACCTGTCTCCAAATAGTGTACCCCGGGTACACAATCCGGCACTAAGTGCCAGTTAGTGTACCCCGGGTACGCTATCTGGAGGGGTACCCTATGCAGCACTCTCCGGTAGTACATTGTAGTGTATTTGACCAGCAAAAGTCGATGAAATTTCGAATAAATTCCTAATATTTCGATGTCTTTGCTGCAGTAATAAACAGGTTAGGACTTGGCCAAATGAACTTTAAACAAATAATAATAATCGTGCCAAAAAACTTTTCATTACCGTATAGTGCTGCTTATAGTACCCCCTATTTATAGTACCCGGGGTACTATAAATGGAGACAAATTTTTATTCTGAAATGAGTTGATATACGTAAATACAAAATGTGCGAAAAACACAGTATTTTTGGTGGTAAACCTTGTTTGTATGAAGAAAAACAGTAGATAATGCAATCATACGAGGTTCTGATGCATGCACATAACCTATTTTTTACATCAAATCGGTAATTTGAGCAAATAACTTCACATACTATTGTTAGTTTCTTATAGAGCAGATTTCATAGGTGCCATATATAGTACCCGGGTACTATAAATGGATTCAATTTTATTTTCACAAAACCCTAAGTGCCATATATAGTACCCGGGTACTATATATGGCACTATACGGTACTGACGGGCTGGAAAGTTAGAGTAAAAGAAAGGCGTACCGACTCTCAGAAGAGACGCTGTTGTGTCTCCAGGGAGGGACGGCAAGGAGGTCGGTGGAGCGAGTGGAACAGTCGTCCGAATCGGTGTCGGAGGGGGAGCAGGAGAAGTCGAACCGGAGTGCGAGTGAGACAGGGGAGTGGAGACTGCCCTTAGAGCCGGGACTGAGATGACAGCTGCTGCCGCTGGAATCGGGCTCCGTCTCAATCACCACCTCCTGCTTGGTCAGCGGCGCACGTTTGTTGGTCGTGGTCACCACTATCTCTGGCAGGTAACTGAAACTCTTCTCTTTAGCCATCATTCAGACAGACACTTAGCGCCGTTTGTAGTGCTGGAACCATCTATGGTGATGGTCCCATATATGGAATGGGCACCATGGTACCCCCGCGTTGGGGGTGTGTGGTGGTACCATATATGGTGTCACCTGAGATCTCGATCGAAGGGGTACCATAGATGGTATCGCTACCATATACGTATGTACTATATACCGATAGCATGTTTCCCGGATTGTACTACGTAATAAGAGTGCGGGGTGTTCTGAGCATTTATGTCGTTGGGTGGGGGTGTAAAGGGGGACCCCAAGCCCGATTTTTCGGCAAAAGCCCCCCCAGCGGATTTTTGCGGACCTCAAAACCCACTTTTCAGTTCCAAAGTAAAGAAGTTTTTTTTGCCAGAACGAAACATTCTGCAGTACAAAATTGGGTTTTCGTCTTACCGTAGAACCCAAAACAGGGTTTTAGCAGTGTTTTGAAATTCTGATTAAGATTTTTAGGTTGCGTTAAAACAGTAAAAACGATTTTTGTAAGGCTTAGAAATCGTAAACAGGGTTTTTAGTTGATTAGAAACCCTAAACAAGGCTTCACGATCACGACATCCTAAATAGGGTTATTTAATTACTTTGAAACCGAAAACTTTGAAACTTTGAAATTACTTTGAACTTTCAGGAATTACCAGAAACAAAAGGAGTGTGTAACTGCGTATATACATTTAGGGATGGGCACGTAAATTAATTTTCGTAACGCGTAACGTAAATTAAGGGCCGATTTTTAATTTACGTTACGCTTAACAATTACAGTAATTAAAAAAATCTGGATACGGAAATTAAACGAATACGAAAATTAAAATTTAGCAATACGTAAATTAATTTCCGTACGTGATTTAATTTACGTTCCTAGCGCAAAACAGATTTTTCTGTTGAATCCTGAGCCCACCGCACTGTTTTGTTGTATTATAGACATATTGTTGGTTACTACTGAATCTTAAATGCGACTTTTAAGGCTAATTATTCGAAAATTTTTCGCCCTTGTCGCACAGAAGCCCAATCCCACTCTTCGAACTGCTAAACCGGTTGATTTCGGTCAATTTTACCGTCGGATTATCTTATAGATACGTTTTTGAAGGCTTGAATTTGTCAATATGTTATCTCCCTGTATAAGAAAATAGGCAGAAAAGCCAAGCAACTATAAATTCATGTGTAGGTGTTGTACTACTGTTGGTAAGTTCAGGGTTGAAAAATACAATGTAGGTTCAGGTTCAAGTCAAAGCCAATATCGAAATTTCAGGTTCAAGTCCATCCTCTAAAAAACCTGGACAGTAGGTTCAGGTTCAAGTCCACCGATATCTCCAAAAACTGTAGATATTTTTCGCTGCTTGCAACTTTTCTGAGCTATAAGCCTTTCTATTGGCAGTGAAAAACATAGATTAGACTTTTCGGGGCAGTGTACTTTCGTTTTCTGACAGTTTCAGTTTGAAAATAGGTATAAAAACATGACATCTATAAAATTTTGTGCAATCCAACCGAAAATTTTACATAGTTTGCCTAAAAATTGCACTTGAAATTTGAACCTGTGGAGAAAGTCTAATAAAACGGAACAGGTTCAACTCCGGCTGAAATAAAATAGGTTAAGGTTCAGATTAAAATCCACAAATTTCAGGTTAAAACCTATTAATAGATCCAGGTTCAGTCGGACTTGCCAACAGTATGTTGTAGATTTAAAATGCATTCAAACAGAGAACTGAAGTTACAGAGTTTTCTTCACTACTAGTAATCTTATACGTAAGTACTGTCATACGTTTAACCGTCAGTGTGCGGTAGGTAGACTACAGTCTGTTGTAGTTGGCTGGCTAGTTGCTGCGCAGTTATAAAACCCTCAGCAGCTACAGTAATTCAGCCAAAAAACATACCCACATTTCATTCCTTCCTTTTGGTGTGAAGTTAGATACGAATGCAATTCCAATCGAACGATCACAGCATTAAAATTTGCATTGCATACAGTTCATTTTATGAATTTTTTCCGCTATATTCGATTGCTACTGCCTACTAGCGATTTTTGAAGAAAAACAAAAATTAATTTACGTATAGCTGGAATCTTATTCGTTACGACGTTACGGAAATTAATTTACGTAACACGTTACAGCAAGAAATTAGCCGTTTTAATTTCCGTAACACGTTACGAATACGGAAATTAAAATCTGGGAAAACAGAAATAACGCGTACGTAAATTACCGATTTTAATTTACGTTGCCCATCCCTATATACATTACATTACTGTGTGTATACATTGATTCTACATACATCGGCTCCAACCAGTGGATTAGCATAAGATCAAATTTCTAATTCAGTAAAATTGTTTGCTTTCAATTTAGTATTGAATTTTAGCATTTATTTTGTCGTTTGATTCTGCACCAAGCCGCGGCACTGTTAAAATGATTCTTCCTAAAGTTTCTACACATCTTCGAGTGCTTTCATATGGCATTCTCTTCAGTCTGACGTCACTGACTCTTGGTTATTATTTGTGCGACTTTACGCTAAAATACATTTTAAGTAATAACAGTGTATTCTCGGCAGCTGGCAGTTTATATCTGTTACTTCTGTTTAAAATGTTGCACATTGTCTACTTGCTTTATTTCAAATACTGCTCTTTTAAAGAACTGACCCGATTGAAATTGAATATTGAAACTAAAATTGGAGACTCTCGATCTGTGTCCAAATTACACAGATCTTTTAAAGCTGTCTTTCTGTTTCTTTGGACTGCTCGTGTTTTGTATAGTACGGTTGGCTATGCTAGGGATATTTTCCTTCATTATACAGATTCAGTTAAGCTTCCTTACTCTGTTATTGGGTGTTTCGCCGGATGGTTAGTAGAAATATTGTACTGTGGTCTCACCTTTACTTGTTTGACCGATTTTGCTTGGTTTACCTTCCATCTAGGTATGGGTTTCTATGAGCTAGAAAAATCTTTCAAGTCCTCCAGTTTACAGAGTGTAGGCAGATTCTACGATGAGTATAAGGTTTGGGTTGGTTTGATGAACTCTTTCAATGCTGTCTTTACATACTGCATACTGGTCAACTATTTGCTACCAAATGCAAATTTATTTGTGTGTCTTTTTTATCTATTGGAACACAAAACACTCGCTGAGAATTTTGTAAGTAGTGAGACAGTTTCTAGTGGTCGAATGTTAGTAGCGGAATTGATTCTCATCATCTCTACGATAATAACTTCGTCTCTCTATTTTCTGGGTTTTGCAATCAGTGCAGCGGTTCTGAATGAAAAGGTCAGTTAATGAAATATTAAAGACAATTTTAAGCCATCAGATGCGATTTTAGTCCCGTTCTGTGCGAACCAGCTTGCTTTACTTGGAAGAGACTGGAAATGTTGATTCAAAGGTGAATCGTCTTTACTGAACCAAAATAATAATCTTCGTCTTATTTCAGACCCTCTTCATATTAACGAGATTTTTGAATTTGATAGAAGACCCAAGCTGGGCTCTAAAGCTGGGAAATCTTTATGTTATTCAGCGTTGCTCCATCGCTACGGTACGGTGTGGTAGTTATTACCGGCAGCTAAGGCTGACTGAACTTCGGACTGAACTTGTTGTTTTGTAACCAGACTTTGGTTAGTGAAACTGGCAAACCGAGCATATTTATATAAAATTCATATCAAATTTATATCAAATTTCTTGGCCATTTTACGAAATTTAATTTAAAAAAATATACAGGGTGTCTCAAAAAAATGATCACTTTTCTTTTTACTGCCATTTCCGCAAATTTTGACCAAACAGGCTGAAATTTGGACCATAGGTGCCACAATTCGGGGAATTTTATGTGTCAAAGTTTGGTGTACTAGGCTTGACTCAATCCCGAGAAATTTAAAAAAAAGTGATATTTGGTAATTTCAATAGCGAAAGCCGGTCACCGAAAAAATGATCACATTTCTTTTTACTGCCATTTCCGCAAATTTTGATCAAATAGGCTGAAATTTGGATCATAGGTGCCAAAATTCGGGGAATTTTATGTGCTAAAGTTTGGTGCACTAGGCTTGACTGATTCTCGAGAAATTTAAAAAAAAGTGAAATTTGGTAATTTCAATAGCGAAAGCCGGTCACCGAAAAAACGTTACATTACATTATCGCCTAAACTCTAACGATAGCGTTGGAGTTCATGCGTCAACTTTTTACACACGAATTACCCTGAACTTCTGCGTTTACACTCCAAATTTGATCCAATTCTGACAAAAATTAGAAAAGATACTGGAAAAGGAAATGTTTCCATTTTTCGGTGACCGGCTTTCACAATTGAAATTACCAAATTTCACTTTTTTTGAAATTTCTCGGGAATGGGTCAAGCCTAGTGCACCAAACTTTAACACATAAAATTCCCCGAATTGTGGCACCTATGATCCAAATTTCAGCCTATTTGGTCAAAATTTGCGGAAATGGCAGTAAAAAGAAAAGTGATCATTTTTTCGGTGACCGGCTTTCACTATTGATTTAACAAATTTCACTTTTTTTGAAATTTCTCGTGAATGAGTCAAGCCTAGTGCACCAAACTTTAACACATAAAATTCCCCGAATTTTGGCACCTATAGTCCAACTTTCAGCCTATTTGGTCAAAATTTGCGGAAATGGCAGTAAAAAGAAATGTGATCATTTTTTTTGAGACACCCTGTAGTTTTAATTTGTTTGATAGTCACCCCGAGAAATTTATTTTGTTATTAAATTGCTATTTACTTGGTGATTTGGCCAAAACAATTTAATTTTGTTATTTAAGTTTAGTTTCATCGGAAACACTATTTCTCAATCAACCGAGTTTTCCGAGTTATACCGAGCTTTTCTAAAATTGAGTACCATTTACTGCAAACAACGACGTTTCTTGCTAGTTCAAGTAAAGGATTGTTGTCTGTACCAAACATAATGAAAGCTTGTTCAACCAAAGAGGGAATAATTATGATGAGAAAACGAACTACTGTGTGATTTGGAAACGGAACAGTTTCCTTACATTTCTAATGCTAAAACAGTTACCTGGAAGTAGGGATGGGCACGAAAATTAAATCTGTTTGAATTTCGTATTCGTTAAATCAATATTTGCCTATTTTAATTTTCGTGTTCGTTAGTCGATACGAAAATCAAAATGCCTAATTCATATTCGTACGAGTACGAAAATTAATTTTCGTTACGACGATGCGGGTTCATTTTTGTTCCACAAAAATTAATTTTCGTATTTTCACGGTAGGTTTTAGACTGCAAATAGGGACCCAGTTTAGGCCTTTCAGTATTAAAATATGCCTTAAATATCAGTTCTGAGTGCACAAATTCTGTAGAGCACGATTTCTCGCTAACGCTAACGTGTTTTCATTATTGTAAAGCAATGCTTTTACATGCTTAAATGTATTGCACATACCTTCACTGCAGGTACCTATGTAGTATGCGCTTTGAGCCAGGAGATTGTCCGTAAGTGGACAGTCAACCATTGTGTGTGTAAAATACTTACTAAAATACTATGTACGATTGTACTAAACAGTGCCAGTACTTGCACCAAGGTTAACAAGTTCCTTGGGTTACTAAGCTAAAAAAGCTTTCTATAATACTTGTTCAACAACCTCAAAAATGCTTTTGACATTGCATTGATACAGTAAAAATGCCTTTGTATGTTTAGAATCCGTTAAATTGCTAATAATTCAGCTGATTTATTGCTAGCTATACCTGAAACGTAAATTAAAATTCGTAACGAAAATTAATTTTCGTATTAGCTGTATTTAATTTTCGTATTCGTTTAATTTTCGTTTCTATATTTCTCTAATTTTCGTATTCGTATTCGATACGAAATTTAAAAATGCTTGATTTAATTTTCGTACTAGTACGAAAATTAATTTTCGTGCCCATCCCTACCTGGAAGCATACTGCAATAACTTACAAATGGTAAATACAACTATTTTTAGATGCACATACAACCAACTTCCCATGATTTATGAGCTGTTTCAATGAAATTTCTAGTGTTAACCTCTGTTAGATGAAATCAGAAAGCAGTAGAAGATCTAGACAAGTAAAAGAAGCGTTTTCATGCACGTAGAATCTTTTCCTTACCATTGCCAACTATTTTTTGATTAATTTATACAAACTCGGTATGTTAGGTATTTTTTAAACCGACCCTCGATTATGTAACCCAGTTGTCAAAATACCCAGTTATTCCGAGTTTTTCGAGTTGAACCGAGCCTCGTTTACATCACTACTTAGAGGATCATTAAATTGTACAAACTATCTAAAGTTTTATACACTCATTTTGAAGAACCATATTGTTTATTACTTTGTCCCATTCATTTCCAATATGTACAAATTGTTGGTTCAGGTTGCAAGTGCAACATGGAGTCTGATGATTCTGTGGATTCGCCTTGGCCGGCCAGCTTTGGACCCAGATCTAGTAGAGACAATCAAGCACCTGATAGACAACCAAACCTTTTCTGAGAAGTGTTGAATGAAAGCTTGATGAGATGTACCCATTCTGCTTGTGTCAGTGTTCGCGTAAACAGACTGACTTACCTCATCGCTGTTTCCTTTTCTCATTTAAAGCTAATTTTTATCTCCTCAACGCAATTTTGCTGCGTAAAATTGCGATCTTTAGCCTTATTATCAATTAAAACGTGAAGAACATGCATTTTACAGACATATTAGAGATCTTTAAAATGTGGATCCCCTGACCTGTTACATGTAAGCCAGTAATATCTTACTCAATGGTGGCTCTGCGGGGGTCGTGCCAGTGGAGGTTGTCGGGTAAGCTCAGCTGCATCAAGTTGGGTGGTCTGTCCCGTTTCTGGTTCACTTTGCTTTTTCTGGCGCGTCGCAATTCTTTTCGTTCGTGCGATTTGCGTTTGGTGCTCATCCACTTCACCACCTTGTCTTTGGCCCGCTTCAGTCGTTTTTTGTCCCGTTGCGTGTGCGCCTCAATTTCTCGAAAGCGCATCTGCTCAAGCACCTCTTCCAACTGTAACAATCGGTTTTAGGTAGCAGGGATGGATATTTTTCCGAAAAACCTCGGCCTGGTTTTTCCAGTTTTTTTTTTCGTTTTTTTTTCCGAAATCGCGGAAAAAACTCCAGCTCAAGTTCTCGGTATCCTGGCCTGGTTTTATGATTCCTAACGCTTTCTAGCGCCTTCCTCAGTCTTTCAAACCAGAAATACGTACACGTGTTTAGATATAAATCGCGAAACAGGCATGAAACAGTCGCTGACAGGCTCCATCAAGAAACGATATACGCAAATTTTCTTAAATCCGTTTGCATTTTTGTTTTATCACACCAAATTGGTCTTTTCTGCTGTTTTTCTAACAGTTTTTGAGTCAGTATGGCCTATTATACATCGCAAAAGTCAATTTTTTAACAGAAAAATGACATAAATTAACTATTTTTTGCTTGAGTTTTTTCCGCCATTTATGTCTTTTATTACCCTTAGAAAAAGCGGTTTTTTTTCGAAAAAAACGGGAAAAAACACCGAAAAAACACACCTCACATCCCTGTTGTACATACCAGTCAGGCACTTAACATTGTTTGTGTACTGGCACCATATAAGGTGCCGGTACCTTACATCATACATGTAACAGGTCATCCGCCGATGGGGGGACGGGGGGTTGGGGGTCTGGCGCCGGCCGGGGGGGGTCTGAGCCAAAATTTTGGGGGAGGGGGGTGGGCACTAAAAAACGCTCAAAAATCGAAAAAATTGCAATTTTTGGGCTAAAAATCGCAAAAAATCGCTAATTTGGGCTGAAATACAGCTAAAAAGTGCTGTTTTGCAGGCGATTTTGGCAATTTTTGTGTCTGAAATTGTAAAAAATTGCAAAAATTTGCTTGAAAATTTACTTGCCAGAAAAATCGGAGGGGGGGGGGTCGGTGAAATCGTCTTGGGGGGGTCCCCATCTGGGGGGGCTGGCCTCAGTCGGGTGGGGGCAGACCCCCAGACCCCCCTGTTACATGTATGCCTACATGGTACCGGTACCATATGTATATGGTACCCCACATTTTGGGACTGTGGTGGTACCATAGAAGGATCCGATACCATATGCTACCCTCACGCTCGGCCACTGCACCGGGACTCCACTTCATTCAAATTTCGTACCTAGTGGTACCGTAAATGGCACCGGCACGCATGGTCATGGGTAGGGTACCATATATGGTACCAGCCTCAAACCTGGGGTTACCATATATGGTGCCACTACCCTAAGTACCGGTACCATATATAGTACAGCACCTTATTTGGTGCCAGTACCATAAACGGCGTTAAGTGCCAGACTGTATACTGTAAAGGGTGTATTGATGACCCTTCCCCCGAGTAAACTACGTAAATTAAACAAGCACGATCGGAAAAATGAAAGACCGATAAGTCGGATATTTTATTCTGGATTTGTACTCTTTTGTTGGTGTCACCAACAGATTGAAGACGAGCGGGTAGGAAGACAAAACTGACTTATTGGCTCGATTATGAAGCACAGGGTACTGTGGAACAGAAATGTTCCATGAAATAAAGATCCATCCATCCAATGGAAGATCCGAAAACATCCATCCATCCAATCCATGGAAAAAAATCCATCCAACGAAAAAAAAGAAATTTTCAGGGAAACTAGTTAAGGGAACACTCAATATTGAGCTTGTTTGGCAGTATAAAGCCGAAAATAGATGGTGTTCTACAATTTGTTCAGATCGCGCTTAGTTTGCTACTCTGACTGGGCTGGGGAAAGGGGGCTGTGTACAGAAAGGAATACCTCAACACTATGCGAATCGATTTTGGTTGAGCGTGCCAAGAGAGCCACCATGATTCCGGCCAGCATAAACAACATGCAGCAGGTGTAGGCCACTTTTGTCAGATCTTCCGGCTCCTTAATCACCGTTCTGTTCTGGCTCGAGCTGTCATTTACACACACCAGTTGATTCAAGTTTCTCAGACAGTCGCACACTTGCTGGGCCATAGCGACAGAACCACCGGTGCGATGCGATGCCTAAGCTAACGAATACAGGCGAATTAATTAATGCCCGGTGGTTGGGTGCTCTTTCGTGACACCGCTATTGATCAAGTTACTGCCTCCGTCCGGCGCTCCAGGGAGTTACTGCCTTAATAGAGTGCTCCGGCTTCTTCGGATACTTGGTGCTCCAATAATACCGACTAAGCAAGGTTCTATCGACCAAGTATCTCTGAAATCTTCTACATTGCTTCAACAGAAAGGAGAAACACTTTACTAGTACAGGTGGTTAATTAGGATTTTCAAATATGTATGTATATATAGAAATTAGGTTCAAATGTATATATATTCAAACAAAATTGAATTATTGCATACTTTTTTAACATATTTATCTATCTTTATAAAATTGCGGGATTTCGCTAAAAACTGATTTTCTGGTCAACATTCGCATCCAGCATTATTGCTAAATGCGTTCAAACTATTTTAGCTTTGAGAAAACAGTGAATTTCGACTGCAAATGTCCTGCAAAGCAGAAAACCTAGTCAGTATTAAAAAGTTAGTTCAAGTGTTGTAATATTCATAACTAGAGAGGGGCGCGTAAATTAATTTCCGTTCCCATCTCTAATGCACTGTACTATTGGCACTGGCGCCACTGGTACTGTAGTCAGTGCTCATAGAGAGGCGAACGTAAATTAATTTCCGTTCCCATCTCTAATGCACTGTACTATTGGCACTGGCGCCACTGGTACTGTAGTCAGTGCTCATAGAGAGGCGAACGTAAATTAATTTCCGTTCCCATCTCTAATGCACGAGAAATGCATGTTTGAACAATAAGAAAACTTATCAGAACATTTCATTCCCCACACAATAACAGTGGCCTAACCCATCTATGTATGTATGTAGTTCTAGCTTAATTTAACCTACTACAGTACCTACATATCTTGAAAGCAAACAATGAATGATCGTTTGAATGACAGTTGGATGGATGAGAATATCCAAATTGGGAACAAAATTTTGCTATGGTATGAAGTTTTTAACACACATGACCAACAAGTAGCCCCCTTTCTATCACTAGATTTTAAGCGAGAAGTCAGAACTGAAGCAGTTTATAATTTGCTAGTAGGAAGACGTTTGATTGACAAGTTAGGCTATTGAACTTACATTGTAGTTTTAGTTTGTTGGTTTGTCGTGTATGTATTACCTACTAACAAAAGGTGAACAATTTTGCTGGATTTAATTCCATTCGTTCATCTTGTGCACAAGTTTTACACGTATGAATAAAACTAAAAACTAAACTAAACTAGAAATATGCAAATGGAAACATAAAAACCGTTTGCATGTGTATAGAACATAGGAAAATCGAATACATATGTATATATGTAATATATGTATCTATACAGACAATCTGTACTTTACTTAGAACACAACAAAAAAAGTAAATCCCTGAGATAATTTTGAGAGCACGTTTTCGGCGTATGTTTACTTCTTGTAATAGGTAGGGTAAAAACAAACCAATACATATATAAGCAAAGCAAATATACCTATTACAAAGGACCCTATTTACCCCCAACAGGAGGATTTACAATAGGGCCCGGCCCTTACAAGATGAGCGAAGGAAAGGTGGTAGTGGAGCTGAAAGACATTGCTGCTAAGAAAGCCATTCTGACTAAGAAACGAGCGGTTCTAATGCAGAAACCGCAGTACTCGAATATCTTTATTGGTGTGGAGGACCTGACTCCACGGCAAGCCAAAAAAGCTTTTTGGCCAACACAGTTGGTTGAGTGGTTAGGCCACCGACTGCTGTGTGCGTGTGTAGCGAGGCGACTGCACACGTTCACCCCCTCGGCGCGGCCCGTGTTAAGGTGGGTTCACATAGTCGGTCGGCGTCGGCAACGCGGCAACTCGGGAAATCGACCCCAATTTGAGTACACACATAAGCGTGCAGCAGTTCACATAGTCTGTAATGCGTCTGTAGCCGTTCCAGACGGCTAAAGACTTGCCGATGATTTGCCCAAATCCCAAATCGCCACGACGCGATTTACAACCTTTTATGGCCGCCAAGCGTTCCCGACCGATTAAACAGTGCGCTGAGCATGCGACCGGTTCACACAGGCGCGGTCGGTCGGGGATGGACAGGCGCTAATCACAGAGCGGCACTGCTGACCAGAACACTTGAGCAGCTGTAGATAAACCGTTTTAAGCAAAAAGCAGATAGTCACTGCATGCATATTACTTTTCTCTGCGCTCTCTGTGAAATCGAGAGGCGAAAATCGAGCTGTCACCCTCTGAGCCAAAAGCACCGAAATCAAACTTGGGCTTTTCCATTCAGAAAAATTTCGCAAAGATGTCTCCGTAGATAAATACACAACACTGCCTCAGCTTTACGCCTGCGTTAGAGCTCATAGAATGGCCCATTCTGTCACCGGTACAGCGCAAATGACTCAAATGCCTGTGCTCACTAGACTTTTGGGGGGTCAAAATACCGTAATTATCAGGTAGGCTGGCCGGTTCCAGATGCCGACAAGAGACTATGTGAATTGCGTTTTAACCCAGTTTTTCTCCCCCGCTATACCGACGCTCGGCCCCGATATTTTGCCGATGGCGTTGCCGACGCCGACCGACTACTGTATGTGAACCCACCTTTAGTCGCAAAGAGGAGTCGATGGCACGTAGGCTGGCATGTCGCGCGTGTGCCAGCTGAACTTCTAAACGCGCTCACTCACTCCTCTGACCTGGTGTTGTCTGAGGCTGGCCGTCTTATCAGTGCCAATGAGGAATTGGGCGCGCCTCTTGGCCCATCTACACAGCCGTCCCCTGGGGCGTATGTCCTGGTGCAGCCAGTTTGTTATCGTTGCATGCTGATTGCTGCATCTGGGACATGGGGCGTGTTGATGTTCAGCCCCCGTGCCGGGTAGTCATACCTGGTTAGTTACTAACAATACTAAACTTTAAAAAAAAAAGCTTTTGACTTCCGTAATGAACTGCGACAAAACAGTGTGGTGCACTTTTTAACTAGGTAACTAGGTAACTAGGTATACCTAGTATTACCTAGTAATTTTCGAGAAAAGTACCTAGTATTACTTTACCTAGTTTCCGGACACAGTATTTTACCTAGTTTTACTTTACCTAGTTAGAAATTCTAAGAAACTAGGTAAACTAGGTAAAATCCTTTACCTAGTTACCTAGTTGAAGAAACGGCCATGACCTGATTATACAAAGCTACATACAGTACACGCAAACTATCGATATCGGCTCGCGCCGCCCGCTGAAGTTTACGCCAATTTAGTATGTGCGCAGTTACCACATTTCCCTAGACCCTAAGCAAGCCTGAGGTTAGGGCAAAGGCTTAGTCTGAATCTACGGCTACGTCCTGGTGTTGTAAGCCTAAATGTAAACCTGAAACAAAAAGCTGGAAATTTACTCGACTGTGTAGGCTAAGGATTTGGCTGAATAGGAGAATTTGTTAACTGCGCAAATATGTGAACTATGTACTGTTGGAAAGTCCGGGGTTAAAAAAATAAGTTCAGGTTCAAGTCAAGTCCAACATCGAAATTTCAGGTTCAAGTCCAGGTTCAAGTCCATCATCTAAAAAACCTGGACAATAGGTTCAGGTTCAAGTCCACTAATAATTTCAAGAATTGTTGAAATTTTGCACTGCTCGCAACTTTTCTGAGCTATATAAAGCCTGTCTACTAGTAATGAAAGACGAAAAGCACATTTTATGGGGCAGTAGTTTCGATTTCTCACATATTCAGTTTGAAAAATAGGTGTAAAAACAAGAAACCATGAAAATGTTGTGCAATCCAACCGAAAATTTGACAAATTTTGCCTAAATTTTCGCTCAAATTTTGAACCTATTGAGTGAGTCCAGAAAAACGAAACAGGTTCAAGTCCGGCTGAAATAAAATAGGTTCAGGTTCAGGTTCAAGTCCACAGATTTCAGGTTAAAAACCTATTAATAAGTTCAGGTTCAAGTCGGACTTGCCAACAGTAGAACTATGATGACAAATGAAAATGTTCGCATGCAATTCTATCGTAACTTTCTTCCAAGATTCTTTATCAAGCTACTGATGATCCATAAAAACATAAATGCATAGAGTATTCGGCAGATTTAGATTGCGCTTCCGTTATTTGAATGCGATTGTCGTCATCACTGAGTGTTTGATATCAACCTTACTAGGTCGCTACTATACGTAGGTACTATAGAACTATTGAACGCTAAAGTGTTTTTGTTGTATAACAAGAACAATTCTCTGCTGAATGTTAGAATGCCTTGATTCCTGGCTGAGTTGTTGTTGAAACAAATTGAATCTCTTTGATCTTAATTGCGCTTGGTCGTCTGTGAAATTCGTTTTCTTATCTATTCAACGCTCTTCTTACGTAAAAATCTGTAGAAATATTACTATTCGACAAACTAATCTATTTCTGCATAATTTAATAATTTGAATGGTTACCTAGTTTTACCTAGTTTTCAATGGCTTTACCTAGTATTACTTTACCTAGTTTGCAGCCCGAACATTTTACCTAGTATTACTTTGCCTAGTTTGTGGTCCGAGCATTTTACCTAGTATTACTTTACCTAGTTTCAGAATTTCAAAATGCACCACACTGCGACAAAACTGATGAGGGCGAAACTGATCTCTTTGTTGATTATCGTGCACTCACGCTTAGGAAGGCAAAGAAAAAAGCCTTGTAATTGTTCTGTTATTTGTTATTACCTGTACTGTACGCGTCCGAGCTTTCAGTTCTGCTTGTGGTTCAGTAGGGTAGGGCAGTAATGAAGCCGGCCGATCGGCCCAGCCCACCCGGAGATAACTTCTGAGTATTTTTGGACACCCTGTATGTAGTCTCTTGAGTGCATATCAGCTGACAGACAACCTACTCTACTGCACGTTTTAGTGTTCTCTAAACGTGTAAAACACCTTTTGCATGTAAAGTGACCAACGCATGTGTAAGCAGCAGAAAAGTAAAAGGTACCGGATCCGCGATGTTGCTTGCTTATCAGCTAACAGGTGCTATTGTTCATTGTAAACAGATAGAGCGCTTCCTATTGTCAAAAGCCATTCAGTCCTCTGCGCAGCCAGTGCTCCCTGCCCTTTTATGCTTCAGCTGTCACTCACTACATCTGACAAAGATGCACAAAATTCTAGCCTTCCTTGGTGCTTGTTTAGTTGTGATTGAGGCCTGTGTGGACAAGCAGGACAATCTTCTGACCGCAAACGACTGTGGATCTGGTAAAAACCGGCCTTCTGTATCTAGATTAAAGTTAGACTTTGAATGTTTCTAGCCAGTACTTGGGCTCACTTCAACAACGTAAAGGTCTACACCTACGACACCAAAGGCAATCCCACCTGCAAGAAGAACGCCGATCAAAGCAAATTCGAGGGTGACATCCAGTTTCCGGGCGTAGTTAAGGTCGGCTCGGGAACGGTGACGGTAAACGGCGCCCACAGTTTGGCGTCAAGTCAAGTTTTGTTCACCTTCGAGAAACTGCACAGCGTGCTGGTGGGAAAACTGTGCGATGACGGCAAGAGTCACAACATCATCATGCCCGACAAATACTGGTAGACTATATTATTGCAGTTTGGTAAAGAAAGTAGAAGGTTAGTAAATAACGTTGTAGCCATTTCGACTTTTGCCAACTGATCGGTCAACCGTTTTGCGACAAATTGTCCAAGGGAGGCACTTTCAACATCGAGGACTTCCCTGAGCTCCAGAAACCAGTACAGATACCGGCACTCACTGGACCCCTCAGCATTTTGGCAGGCGTTGTGAAGGTATCTTTGTTCGCAGAGTAATTTTTACACAAATACGAACGTCTCCCAACCAAAAGAATGTTAGCGGTATTGATGTACCTGTCGGCCTCCTGTTGTTCTTGTTTAGAAGTAATTACCCTATTTTGCGCAATTTTAACTATCCATATCTCTGGAACGGTTTGACCTAGAAACGTCAAAAAGCATCATTGAACTTCCGAAATACGCTAGAATTTTTCTGACCTCCTCTAGTTTTCTGGCAAGAAATTTTTTCAGCAAATTTTTAACCTATTTTTAGAATTTCAGACACTCAACTTGCTAAAATCGCCTGTAAAACACCAGTTATTAGCTGTGTTTGAAATTTGAGCGCGATGTAGCGATTTTTAACGTTTCAGCCCAAAATTGCGATTGTTGAGCCATTTTTAATACCCAACCGGTCCCCTAGAATTTCGGCTCAGACCCCCGGCCAGCCCAGGCGCCTTCGCGCCCCTCCCCCATCGGCGGATCACCTGTTACGAAGGATGTACTTGCGGTAACAAAATTTAATTAAATTGCAGGGCGAATGGAAACTCGGCGGTGACATCAAAGTCGGAAGTCAGCAGGTGGCTTGTGCAGTTTCTCCTGACATTGATATCGAATAGATGCTTGATTTAAAGCTAATAAATTTAGATGTGTTATACTCTTTATTTCATACCGATTAGGTAACGGTAAATTGTCACATTGTACGTAGGTAGACACAGTAGTAAGATAACGATTCGCTACAGAGATTTACAGCCTGCACCAGAACGAAGGAAACGTTATAATTTCAAAAATTTTCGTAAGATATCGCGTTTGAAGCGCTGCCGTCTGTGCTGAGGTCTAAAAGGTGCAGTAAACGGTCGATTCACTGCTTCAGCGGCGCCCAAATTATTCAACGGAACTGCATACGGTTTCCATTGCAATGGCAACCCTCTTCCCCATTGCAGCTGTTGAGGCCAAAGTCTTGAGTCGGGTAGGTTTGGATAGTACCCTATAGGGTATATGGGCACCCCTTGAGGGAAAGCAGCCGTTTGTACAATGGGAACCAGTGGCATATTCCCCTGCACTGCCGACTGATTAGCCCACTCTGGCAACTGAATTGGAATCAGTTTAGCTCTTCTGATGGGCAGAAGTTTGGCGTCCACATATGGATAGTTGATGAACGGGTAGTACTGACGTGCATCTGGCCAATACTGCAGAGGGGAGGATTGAGCCCCGCCGGTCGGGACACCACGTCCGTAGATAGCCTGGATTTCTGGGGACAACTTAGCCCAGACATCTGGAGAAATTCCAGGTTGAGGGAGAGATGAACGTGCAGTCTGACGTTTCTTTCGCACCCTTCTAAGATAAGGTTTTGGCGTGGTTCGATAGTTTGGCACGTTTGAATTTGGCGCCCATCTGTGTACGGCCTGCAGGCCGTGCTGCAAAGGAACCAGCTTTGCGCGTGTGACTGGATAAGGGTAGTATCGTACCGGAACCCGACCAGGGACTTGAATAGGAACTGGGTTGACCACGTTTGGAGGGATCGGCTGCGCTTGGTAGATCCACTTGGCGGGAAATGGATTTCCCAAATCGCCGAATAATTGTCGAGCTATTTGTTCATTGGTGAGGCCTCTACCGACTGCAAAACCTCCTGTGTCGAGCCCCAGATTCGGAATCGGTATCTTTCCCAAGCCTGGGATGTTGTCATAGAAGAGATTGAAGTAGTCACCACCGCCTCGGATCACGACCCCAGGACCAAAAGCGAAGCCCTGGCCCAGAAGACCGCCATCGAATGGATTGAAACCAGGTGGGAATATTTGACCATTAATGAGAGAAATCAGTAGAGTAAATACGGAAAATCGGCGCACCAACATGATAAAATCATGTACTGGTGTAATGCGTTGAAGTGCGATCCAGTTTGCAGACCTCGCGGCTATAAAAAGACTTACAGACACTAAATTTTATGCGACAGTTTCACTTCGCAACGGTTACAAACTGCAAGTAGGGGATCCGATCTGGAAGACTGCTACCTTCTTAGGCGACTCCACTCTCTCTTCCAGCAGACCCATCAGTCGTTTGGCTTCTATTAGTTCTCCATTGACCGACGGGTCTTTTCTTGGTGCCCATTTCTGCACCGGTCTCGGTTGACCATTGAGAAAGCTGAGAAACTGCTTGGCAGTTTTGCGCAAAAGTACGCGGTACTTGCGACTGACCAGGCAATAGAGACAGAAGTTAAGAGAAGCATTGAGGAAGATCAGTTGCTGACTGACCGCTATGAATGCGATCACCAGTTTGTCATCGCGCCCATAGATTTCAGCCAGGATTCGGCCGGGAATTTGAGGCCCCAGACAAACCACGAACATCACCACAACTGCAGCCAACATCGCATTGGCGTTCCAGGCCGCTGCGTGCCTGAAAGTTGGGTGTATATTGGCTGCTTTCTCGAGAGTTACCTACCGTCTTAGCGAACTGCCACGTCTCGGATTTCTTTCACTCTGTTTAGAGGAACTGTTGCTGTTGATTGGTTGATTCTGTTGATCTCTGCGCATCACTCGATGCAGGGTCTTGATAAGAAAACCATTCAATAGTCCCAGTAATGTAATGGGCACCAGATTGTACAGTATCATTGAGACATAGTCGCTTATTCTGTAGTACATCTGCACAAAGACCGAGTGTCGCATCTGTATCAGATAGTAGGTAGAATTTGAGAGCAAGTTGAAACAGCTGGTCTGCTCGTAGCACAACGGGTACTGTAGGCTGAAAAGCAGCGAGCTGCCAATGATTCCTGCCACCACAAGTCGGGCAATACGACGGTTGCAGTATCGGTAGGCCATTAGCGGATGACAGACGCAGAAATAACGCTCGATGTTGAAAGCCATCACTAATCTGAAAAGCAGAGTCGTGGGCGTGTTTCCGCAATTGTTGGCCAGCAGGAGTTAAAGCCGCAGCCTAGGTGGTGGTCTGACATAGGCGTTTAGCTTGGTTAGAGCATTGGACCAGCAATTAAAAAGTTGCTGGGTTCCATTCCCAGCTACGCCATTGCACATGCCTTAATTTTCAGCTTTCGTTCAATAGGCTGAATTACATTTAAATTTTCCCGAACAAGGCTTGTTTTCTGGTGCGAAGGTTTGACTGCTTCCAAACTTTGAACCCCAAATCGGTGGAGGCTAAATCCCCTGACATCTGGTTTTCAAAATAGCCGCCAAAACTTACACAACAGAGGCTTTGTAGCAGGTGGAAGAGAACATCCGTACATAGAGAATGACGCCGGTGTAGAATCGATTGAATTTAGGCTCCACTAAAAGCACGTCGAGCGTGGGCGGAGTTACTTCGAACACGCCAAACACCAAAAAAGAGCAATCGCAAAGGGCCAGGATTTGGAGATACAAGCTGGAAGGCATGAGTCGAGCTTTTTTGTGGCAGAGTATGACGGCATTTAGCAGGTTACAAATAATGCCAACTAGGGCAATAACCGGAATGCAGTAGACATTGGAAATCCATACCAGGTAGTCTTTGTCTAGATAGGCTCCTACATAGCCTCCGCAAAGCCTAATAGCAGGCAAGCGGCTGCCGTTAGCCGGATCCATCTGCCAGTTTCAGCGCGGTGCCTGCCAACTAATCTGAAGCTAATTCCATTTTAATCCGAGGGCCTTGACAACTAGCCCAAACAAACGGGCGAATTAAACTCGCTTGCAGTAGATTAATCGGGAGCCCCCTGGAGTTGACTGACGTCGCCGTACAAATTGTCAGTTTCCGCAAGCGGCACAGTCATTTTATTGACACGCGCGCTTTTAAAAAGTTCCACTCCATCCAGTCAATATTTGCCAGGTGCTGGGCAGGTTGACCGGGCGATCTCTAATTGGTCATTAAAACACAGACAGTCGGGTGCGCTAATTGAACCAGAAAGGAAGTGCCAGCTTTGCCGCTGTGCCAGGCACCGAATGTGTCCTGTGTGTCTATAATCGCGCCGCTAAAAGGCATTTGCCGGCCGTCACAGATCGACAAGTTTGAGTGGCCTCCGCACTTCCTAGTTCCCGTGTTTTCTAGTCACAAACGGCTTGAGAGGTTGCTCTTTGAAACAGTGATCGATGAGAATCATGACAAACCTGTGCATGTATCAAGACGCAATCTAATCATTTGTTCACGGGGTTGCAAGCCTGGCACCAAACAGCTCATTAAAGCCCCAGGGAGATTAGTAGTCCTTTAAATTCACGGCGGCGCTTGAGTCCAATTAATGCCAAAGCGACAGGACTGCGCCCTGCTGTTCTGTAGAACTTGATTGTTTGAAAGAGTGGTTGAAGCAAACTAGACAACATAACATTGCAATATGTACTTCAGTAAAACAAGATCGCACGTGCTTCAAATTGTTAGAGAAATAAGTGCACTGAATCTATCACATTAACGGAAATCAGAGAGTTTTCGCAAAGAGCCAGCTGTGCACATCGAGCGGGTAGTCAGGCCCGTTCTCCCCTCTGACATGCTTAGCCGAAACATCGCAGGAAGCCACGGGTTCCCAGTGCAGATCGTGCATTTCCTTGACCAGCCAGCACATGAAACTCTTGGCGTAGGACTCATCATAGCCCTGTCTTCCAAACCAAGGCATGCCCTTGAGTTTGAACTGGTGACACCCATAGAAATCCTCAATCTCACTCTGAATTCCTCGCAAGTAGGTCTTTTGGAGTACTTCTCTGATCTTGTCAATCACGGGCCGCTCAGCCCCTATCACCATCAGCTTGTCAACGTCGCAGGGAGCCAAGCAGAAATGAGGACACTCTTCTGGTTGGACAGACTTGAACACAAGCGCTGCCTTGTCGTTGAGACGACGAGACATGTCAACAGCTGCGAGCACGCGCCAGCCGATTGAGTGAAGGTTCTCCAGCATTTTGGTCATGAACAATCGCGATATCACTACATCTTGAGCTTCCGCTGCCCATGGATTGCCTAAATGCATAGAAGACTCAAATAGATTTGTTTGTTTGTTTGTTTGTTTGTTTGTTTGTTTGTTTGTTTGTTTGTTTGTTTGTTTGTTTGTTTGTTTGTTTGTTTGTTTGTTTGTTTGTTTGTTTGTTTGTTTGTTTGTTTGTTTGTTTGTTTGTTTGTTTGTTTGTTTGTTTGTTTGTTTGTTTGTTGCCCTTTCGGACAGAGGGGGTTAAACATCCATTGTATGAGAAATGGAGAGAGTGCCTTGTATTTGAGGTGGTTCAGGTTAAGGTGATTAATCGAAAAAGGACTATCAGAACTCATTTTCTAACTTTGATTATTAATATTTGTCATCAACATTACCTTTGAGTTTAAACTCGTAACAATTGAGGTGTTCTCCCTCTCGTTGTATGGCCTCACTGCCTCTGTATTTGAGGATGGCTTGTTTGCAAGCTTTCACCTGCTTCTCGTTGTAATCCACCAATCTCAGTTTGTCAGTTCCATTCAGGCTGATCATAAAATACAGGGCTGGCTTGATCCAACCATCAAATTTTGGGTGGTAGATGAAGAACAATGTATCGGCTGTTCCATTTGTGTTGGCTTTTCCATAGTAGAAGTGCTTGATTATCTGCATCTTGCGAAGCATCTCCAACATGAAGTGACGCGCCTCCATACCATCTTCATCGTCGCTTATCCAGGGAGACCCTCTCAGTTTGATCTGCAATAGAACATTGCTTTCAAGGTCCATTTCCTAGAAACAAAGTTAACCAGCCAGTCTCCGTTTTCGAAATCTTCTTCGCTCTTTACTCCTTTGGGATAAGCCTTGGAGATGGCCTGCATGACTGCTTCATACACGGCGTCGTTGGCACGCACTATGTGTAGTTCATCATCCCCTGCCATCGCTACACAACACACGTCCGGTGCCGAGCGACCTGGCTTCAGTTTCTTGTCTGGCTCGAAGTGGAAGAACCAGCTGGAAAAATCGATCATTCTACAGAGGTCAGAGGTCAAGCTCAGGATCCAGCCATCAGCCAGTAGATAGTTGAGAAGGCAACAGACCAGATTGCGATCTTTGAATGGATGACCTCTGATCTCGAAGTCAAACACTCCATCTCCTGCAAAGATTGTGGTGCAGTTTTACCATCGATCCACTGAATTTTGTGACATAAACAAACCTGGAGCAATAGATTTTATCCCTTTCTCCCAGTTGGCCTGAATAGTCTTTCTGACTAGCGTTATGCTTCTCGGAGAAGCATGTATAAGTCTGATAGTGTCGAGCCAATGGAATGTTAGACAGAAATAGTCAAAATCTTCAGGAACCTCAGTGAGGACTGTTGATGTCTGACATCCCATCTTCCGCAGCAATCACTTGAATCAATAGACAAAATCGATGCTGAGCGCAATGTGCTTTTGTCTCCAGACGTTTCATTATGTTTGGCCAGACAAGCAAATACTGCTTTCTGTACGTCGCTGAATTTTTCAAGCATTGATGAATAATTCAAATACCAAAATCGGCGACGGGTTGCTTAGCCCAACCTAGTAAACATGCACTCAAAGGACGATTTTTATACTGACTGATGATAGAATTATCACACAGCTACACCAGTGGAATAATCGCGATCTATAATCAATTTAGCGGATAGTTTCTCCCATTTATCACGCACTGGGTCGTATCGCTCTAATGCATCTCGTTCAGTGGTAACCCAGCTGTCTCCAAATGCATACAGATATAGATAGAGGGCTAACAAACTGTTCTCTCTGCGTCTGGCCTTCATGTTGGCAATCTTGACCAACTGGTTGGGGGCGGGGTGAAGTTCGGGGGGGGGGTGGCGGGGGGCGCGCGGGCGTGGTGATGGGGCGCGCTGCGGGGGGCGGGAGGTGTAGGTGTTGGCGATTGGGAGAAAGAGGGGCGAAGCCCATACGTATGGTTCTTAACGCACAGAGGGATGAGAAAGCCGGAAGCAGGTCTAAACCCAGAAGAGCAATAGAGAGGTTTGATGTTTTCAGCTAAGGGTAATTATCCTCTTAAACCCACCTATCTAAAGACAACATCCAATCACATTGAACCGGAAAAGAGTTAGCAAGCCAGATTGGAGACGGTATTCCGCAAGGAAAACCGCTCTACAGGCATTTCTATTGTATAGGTCCGCCAGAATACAACCTTGCGGATTTTTTACTGTGGCAACCGCAAATCTCAACCAATTTCAATGAATTTTGTTTTAAATGAAATACAAATAAATTCTTCAAAAAATTTGAAAACTTCCATTAAGATACACTGCTCAGTTCCTGAGATATTTGCCCTCAAAGTCGAAAAAGATTTTGGCAAAGAACAAAAGCGATTCCGCTGCACTTCACAATGAAACAGATTCCTACTGCTGAGGGCTAACGAGACTTTACTGGTGAAGTAAACCGAGCGTGTGTTTCTCCAATTGCCAAAATCACTGTTTTTTTGTCGATACTGTTTTCTCATTGACGGCGTATATCTCAGGATCTGAGCAGATTCCGTTATTAAAAATTTCAGCAATCTTTTAGGAATTTTAATTTATCTTTCATTTAAAAAAGGACTCATGCAAATCGGTTGAGATTTCCGGTTGTTACATCCGAAAAATCTGCGGAGTTGTTTTTTGGCGGACCCTGTTTATGTAAACAATATAAAATTATCTCTAGGTATACGTACCCGAGTCCAAGTGTTATTGGCTAGTGAGTATCGCTCGACCAGGTCATCCACAAGTCTGATCGTCAGCTCCGATAGCGTACAAGAATCCATTCAGTGCCACCATTTTAAACTCAGAGCGCGCGTTTCATATTGGAGCTATGGACTCAAAAGGATCCTGCCTTTGCAAGTACAGTATACACAATATTTTTTGGTGATTCAAACTGCAAACCTGCGACTTTGGCGCCCAACTGTCTTTCATGGCAAGTGTCTTGGCACTGTTTCAATGTCTCAAAGTTGTTCGAGGCACTGCCACAACCAGTGTACTGAAAGCATTTGCATTTCCGCTGTTCTGGGTGGTAGTAGTAACGATCTGTCGGCTCCTGACATCCCAGCCCAGGGGTCGACAGCGTCTTCACATGCTGCGAAGAAGGAACTTTGGAGTAATACCAGATGAGAAATACCGAACAGCATGTATTTGAGACAAAATTGTGGTAATCACCTAAGCGCAGTCGTTCACAGCTGCGATGCCTCCCACGACCGCCTCTGCCTCCGCAGATGTAGAAGCTTCCTCCTACCACAGCACCTCCAGGCCCTTGCTCCCGTTGCACCGTCATGTGTGGACCGAAGACAATTCGTTCCTGGCAGGGTCGAAGATCTCAGTCTGTCTCAGATAACCGCTGAGGTACTGACTGCCACCAGCTGTTACCCAGCCGTTGGGGGCAAAACTTCACTGGCGTGTCCATTTCTGGTGATGTTGAGAGTGACGCGGATTAGTCGGTTCTCGGATGAATTGGTGGGGTTGATACTCCATGCTTTGGTTTGTGATCGGAACTGAACCTGCTGATCCGCCTCCAATTATGAAATGCGTCCTCTGAAAGATTGCTCCTTACGTTCGACTGAAGATTTGAATACCAGCTACCAAGCACACAGTGAAACTTGTAGAAATGTTGAGAAACCACAGTAACCTAGAGTGGTCGAATGTAGTGGTATCCTTTTTTGGCAGTTCTGTGCCATAAATACATAATCACCCGACGCTTCGATCGAAATGGTACCACCGCTTGAATTTACTTGGTACCACATGCTCGCGTGCCAGAAAATGAAGTGTATCTACCGCTCTGTGTTGCTCGGCAGAAACACGCTATGACCAAAGTCAGTACATACATGGTTAGGCTTTGAAGTGTGTAGGAAATACATAACTGGCTGTTTGAAATTTAATCCCAGCTGAATGAATAAACAAATCATGAAACTATAGACTTGTTGTGATTAGTAATGTTAACGAAACAGAAATACCGATACTCGGCAACACCGAGAACGACAATGATAATGACTAGGTTATTTGTATGGTTTCAGCTTTGAGAATCAGTGAATAGGTCGATATTATTACTACAGTGGATACGCCAGTGGTCAAAAGATAGCTCAGCACCCTGCATAACTGAGCTGAGCTACCCAAAATTTCCAGAGCAATCATTGAGCTTTTGGCCTTTTTGGTAGAGGTAGAAGAAAAATGTGTCAAAGATACGAGAAATGAATACCCCTGACATAAAAATTTTGCATATTTTCAGTTTTGCACATTGTTCTCAAAGGTATTGTTGACTTTTTTCATGTGATTTACTTATGTTCTGAAGAAAGTTTAGAGGAATTATCTCTCGAGATTTAAGATCTAAGG